>JAUJYS010001071.1:0-18910 GCA_033995665.1 Melogona broelemanni | reverse complement strand
AAGCTCTGGACTCCCTAATGGAAGCTCAGGGGTGACGCCAGTACCACAGGCTAACGAATAAACGAAAGCCTGTGCAGAATAGCAGAATTGTTCGTATAGCCACACTTCTGGGGTACCCTGGCGCACACTATTGTAGCAGACTGTACATGTAGATAGTTAAAATTGGTGTGTAGCTGATGGTACCTGATGAATCAGAAGGAGATCAAATGGTTATTACCAGATTGTACTTAACAGAGATTATCGTATTAACAGAGATTCCAGTTAAAGAGAAAAAGAGAGAAGTTACCGTAAATTGTATGCACTCATTTAAAATATACATGTAATATCGGAACTGGTAATATTCGTTATCACTGTTTATCCGTTCGTAAACTGTCCTTTTGGGTTGCAATATTTGGTAGTGGGTTGTTGTAATGGGTTACATCGTTTGAAGCGTTGACTTTATTTTGGGCGTAAAGGTTTGTAATCTTTTTAACTGTTTTGGCGTAAAAATAGGTTGGTCGTTCGCCGGGAATTACTTATTTGAAAGTCTTTTCGTATGTATGACCTGATTTTTGCATACCTGGTATATTTATTATTTCCACGCGAAGCTTTGGCAATGTCATGATGGGCGTATTTTTCCTGCACCACGGAATCGAATAAACGTGACCCCGCGACCGGAATCGAACTCGTGACCACTACACCGCAGCCGATTGTAATGCAGATTGAGCTACGACGTGTCGTACACCAACTTAGAAAATTCTAATTTTTTTTGGATAAAGTTTCTCTCCAGTAAATCCTTAACTGTTAACCGCCACTACTGTCGTGCACCGGACAATAAACTGATTGGTAGTGTCGATGATCGAGTATGGAAAACTTTCGAGTTAAAGCACGTAGTATTCCAACCATACATCAACATTCCTTTTCGGTTATTGAACAGTCGCGCGTATGTATCAGACGGTCGTAATAAATGTTCCCACCCGATTTTTCCCAACCCAACGATCCAGCCTGGTTTATCGATTTAGTTTCTTGGTTTACCAATGTGTTGGCGCTTTCGTAACGACAAAAAAAAAAGAAACGAGAGGGAACACACTCTAACCCAACCAGCTAAGCGCGATCACCTTTCGATCCGAAACAACCGCCTGCACCACTACCACCAACCACCACCAGCACGGCTCACTGATATTGATGGCGCTATACTCGATGTATCGATTTATGACAATCCTGACAGTAGATATATTTGGGGGAGGAACGCGTGTGTTGGTGTGTGTGTGCCAACCGGTAGATGCCGGCACATCCTAATACGCGATAGCGAAACATTTATACGCGTTTGCCTTGCTTGCATGGGGGCCGGGCGGCTAGCGCTTGAACTCGTGGTTACGATTTAGGAAGGCATTACGGGATAACTTGTGGTGTCGCTCTGTCGCAGATGTACAGTGTAGAGGAGACTGGGTACGTTATTGAGCTAAGCGGATATAGTTTTGGGTTCTCTCCATTAGCGCCATTTTTTATTGGGAAATTGTCGTACTGACGTAACGGCAAGCTGGGTTGACGAACACGTGTTGTAGGGTTTGCGCATCGGAGGTTGTTTTGTTGGTGACAAAAAAATCGGCATTATTTTGTATCCCTCATCCTGCTTCTGCAATGTCGGAGGGACATATTGTCACCGGTATTCCAGGATCGAATAACTAACCGAGAGTAAGTGCGGCCGCGCCGGGGAATCGAACCCCGGAGCCTGCCGTAACGTAGCCCAGTCGGTATTGTGATCGACTGTAGTGCCGCTGTCCCGGGTTCGATTCCTGGCGCCCCCATCTTACCCTTAAATTCGATCCCGGGGTACTGATGAAAATTTGCCCCTCAAATAGTGTAATAGCAACATGGGAGAGAACACGCTAGTCACTAAAGTGGTTGTCAAAAACCAAATCTCGACCACATTCCCTGATTGCCCCTTTTCCATTTTCTCTGGCGACAATGTTATTGGCGAAGTTGAATGTGACGACATTTACGTAAAATCATTCCTGAATACACCCCAGGCCACACTTTCCAAAACCATTTGTTTAGGCCGGTCTCTACTTGTAGACCAGTGTTTTCCAAACTTTTTGAGCCCTTTTTAGAATCAATTTCAATTTCGGATCGCATTAGTGGCCCACAATTTTAATGGCGGAGCCCCCTGCCATATCAGTTAATGGCGTTTTTTTTAATTTATATTATTATACAGGAGTTTCAGAATTAGTTTCAGTTTAACAATTTTAGGAAACGACCAAACAATGACGATAATTATTTGTCATTGACAAATGAAATCTTCGTCTTATCTAATTAAATTTATCTTTCTTAATTTCGGTAATGCCTCCCTGTATAATGTATTATTGATTGCATGTTTTTTTTTAAATATTCGTGCGAGCGCGCATACTTAAGAAACAGACAAGAAACACCAGCAAACATGACGCATGTAATTAACCATCTTGTTCCCGCGGGGCCTGGCTTAAATCAGTCGTAACCAAGAGAGAGGTTGGTAAAATGGTGTCGTGACAGAGTTGCTGTTCTCCGTCAAAACGAAAATCGTTCGGCGGCATCTGTTCCCTCGGAACACACACGAGCGCTCCAGTACAGACATGTTAACCGCGCTTGTTCCGCCTTCTCCTTTCTTTCATAATCGCGGATGTGTATAGGAAGATTTAATAGAATAAATGCAGACGTTTAATGTGTATACATTATACCATATTCGCGCAATCTGGCGCCCTATTTCCGTTGGGTTAGTGGAGTACAGGGTGCTGCCAGAAAATACGTATCTGTTGGATATGCTGCGTATCACTAAATTAAACAGGAAAACAATACAAGTCGAAAAAGTCAAAAAGAGAGATTCCAAATTTTTTTTAATCACCGTGGTGCCTAGTGGACTACAGGATTACTGCACCCTCGTGTATCTATTTAGATATGTGAGGGGCAGGGAAGGGAAGGGAAGGGGATTGGCAGCGGGAATAGCCAGGCTGCATTATCCACCTCTAAGCTCTGGACTCCCTAATGGAAGCTCAGGGGTGACGCCAGTTCCCCAGGCTAACGAATAAACGAAAGCCTGCGCCGGGAATCGAACCCGGGACCACCCGCTCAGTGGAATGTGACCATACCCACTGAGCCACTGGGGCAAAAATATATTTTTTATTTTCTCAAAAAGTTCAAGTGAAAATAGAGATTCTAATTCCCAATAATGCTGAAGTCTAAAAGAGAGATTCTTATTCCTAGTATGTGTATTTCAGCTAAATTGGGCAACTGTTTTGTGATTTTTTTAATAATTTAAATTAAACTCAAATTGATTGTTGATAATTGAAATTTATTGTCGATAATTTAAAATTGATTAGTGATAATTGAAATTGTTTGTTGATAATTCAAAATTATTTTTGATAATATTACAATTCAAAAGCTTCTATGCTTTTTCTATGTACAGCAGTACAGCTTATACTTTTTTACACGCTCGTTCACCTCTGTCGGAAACTATTGGCGCGTTTATAAAATGTTTTCGTAAACATGATCCTCTATACGTTTGCACAAAGTGAATAATTGATGCCTGGATACGCCAGCAGATTAGTATTTGAGATAAGACACAATCATTATGGCTCATTAATAATGTCGAAAGTGCCTGGCGTCTTGTCAAAGGCTCGCTCATTTCGATTTGCAATTCGACCCAGCGTGCGCTACGCGCGTCGCGCACACAAACTAATAATTTATTTAGTATTGTGAACGACTTCGATCAATGTCGCATTATGCGAAAAACAGCGGAAATGCAGCTTAATCTGTAGCATAATGCATAACGGTAATACACTATGTTCATGAAATTATTTACTACTCTATTTTAATCGAGATCCTCGAAAATACCAGTAAAGGTCTTGACAACTGTGTATTATAATTTGCCAAACGATTAATTCGTAATAAAGGCAAAATAATTATTCATTTTGTCAGTGTGTTTGAGGTGATGGTAGGCTGATGTGATCAGCAAATTTGTAAAACGTTTTTACCGGAACCAGCTGTATTAGAAAATATTATCGTCGCAGAAGATTACAAGGATAACTGTGCGCGTAATTATCGATTTCTGTTGTGGGTGCGGAAGTCGGTCTAAACTGCATCGTTCTCGATGGCCACCGACTTTCGACGGGCCTTCAAAGCAGCGCAACGCTGAGTCTCTCCATTAACAAAAGAGAGTTGCTTGTTTCGGAGCGTCCGACGCGGTTCAGAACAAAAATCGGATCATCAACTGTATCATTCATAACTCTACTGATGAATCGCTTGGTCACGTTTGTGTGTTAAACGCGTGTAGAGACCTGTGAATGATTTTAAACATTTGACAAGTTCTTTTCTGTTTTAGGGTATTGACGAAGGATAAAGTATTATTAGTTCGTAAGTGTGAAATTGATCACAAACATTCAGTTATTATTGTTTTATAGTAGAGTTTGTCAGACTCAGTTCGTGTTTCGTTTCGGCGCGGTTCCGGAATATGTCCTATTCGTTTAATTATAAATAATTGCTGTTGCCTGATTAGTCAAATCCCACGGTTGACCGCAACCGTGGGACGGCAATCCGCGTCAGTGTTCTATACCTTTCAACTCTTTGGACGTACCCATCCGTTACATGTCAGTGTCACAGCCTAGTTACATGAGCACGCAAAGTCGCGTTAAGCAAATCGATTTGTTCGGGCAGACCTCATTCCAGATTCCATGTATATACCCGAACAGCGAACCCTCGACCATAATTTGGATGAATATTTAATGGAACGTCGCCTAATTTACAGCTGCCACAGTTTTCCTCGCCGCAGAGAAATTAGCAAGAAACACCCGGATCCAATAAACTAGCCGCCGTGATCGCCTATGATTATCACCTTGGCCTATTTAGATGAAGGACAATATCTATTGTCAGCGGCTATCGTCTAACTTCCAAATTTTAATGCTCGTCGGAATAAACGTTTAAAAGTAACTTATCGAATGGGTCATCGCTTCTGCGGCGGTGCACCTTTAGGCGCTATTTATCGATTATCAACTTTAATACAATAAAACATACGTTTCTGAATATGCAACAAAATTGTAGTAATATACTGTGTCTGGAATTTGCATCAAAATGCAGTTGGCAAATTGGAACGCAGATGGCAAGCACCAAAGAAAGCGTGATCAATTAAATTTGCTTCAGGCAAATTGTTATTGTCCAATGTAATTTATTTTCCGAGTAATTAATCAATTCACGAAGTCAATTCTTTTAAAGAACATATTCTTATACGCGTTGCTCTGTAACATATTGTTTGCGTAAGTCGTCGTAGCTATGTTGGTATTGCAAACGACTGCGGTGCTGTGACCCCGGGTTCGATTTCCGGCGCGGGCTCTCGTTTATTAATAAAGGTGAAAATGTACCCCTCATATATTGCATCAGCTACACGAGGGGTACAGAATCTCCTGTTATCAAACAGTAACTGCCTGGATGGAAATAAAATAATAATTACTTCATATGAATTACCCTGCAGTGTCGACCGACCAATTGAAAATTTCGATCATCTTAGTTATGCGGGGGTATATACACTAAAATACAATAACAATAAAATGAACAATACAATAAAATGAACATTCCCAGTAGGAATCCAGCAGTTTAATACTTCCAGTTAGAAATATTGATTTCACAACGCCACCCCGTACCAAATATCTTCGAAAAATAATTATATCTGTCTATTGAAATGCACATTTATCATTCTGCGAAAGGTTTAAGATGTACGACAGCTTAAAAACGTCCTTCTCGTTTTGGAATAGCCCTCGCCCTTCCCTCCATCCCATTCTTGATAGACTAGCATCACGTCCTATTAGATTAGCTCAGCGTGCTACGTGTACGTTTGATAACTCGATTTTGATTTATTCGTTTATCGATCATTCAGATAATCAAGCAGTACCCTCTTTGTATGCATTTTTTTCTTTCCAATTGTTTACTACTACATGGATGACGTACGTTGTACGTTCATGTGTACAAGATCATCAAACAAAGATGAGGGATGCTTGCATACAAGTTCATCTGTTCGGTACACATGCTACGTTATGTGCTTTATAAACTCCGTACTGCTTGTATACTCCGGGGTTTTTTTTCGATCATAAATATTGATTTAGATGACAGACTACATGGTACATTGTTTTGGCAGTTGCGGAGAAAAAATATATATACCTCATTTTAACTTTATTATCATTATTGCTTCAGGTCATGAAAAAGTTTTGATGTGGTTTGTTTAAAGGGCAATACGTATTTTAAAATAATTTAAAATAGTTCAAAACACTTCTACTTTTGGCTTGCTCCGCGAAGACATTACCGGTACAATAGATCAAGTAAACAACTCTGAAGATGGTTAATATTGATGTCCTGAACACACACTAAATCCTGAATAGCGGCTGTTGACAAAAATAATCCATCATAACTAAAATCAAGTACATTTTTATAGCGTGATAAATCTTTGGTCCAGACGAGGACAGTTGTCTAGCTGCGTAAGGCCTGTGTTTGATCGGCTAAAGAAAAGCGACTTTGGGTTCGCTGACACTCAGCTTGTCCTATTGTGTTCGTTTTGGGTTTGCAGTAAAATATATTACTAAATTGGAAATCGATAATTCATAGCGTAAGAAGTCCTAGGACGCAACAACTCAATTTTGAACGACATCCGCTCAGCTATAAATAAATAGACAGGAGTAAAAACATTAAAAACTGCTGCAAGAAGCAATAAACAATCGAATCAAGTGTGTCGTGCGTGCGCGCAGGTCGGTAGAGGGCGCAAGTTGTGTTCCGTGTTTGGTTTACATTAGGTCATGTACAGAATGACCACAGCCGAGGTTTACTGTTGCTGACGTGTGCATCTTGTTTCAAATGTTTTGTAATTAGAACTGCTGCGTAAGCCGTACAAGGTATATAAATTTTTTTTTAAACCACCGTAGTGCCTTGTGCACTACAGGATTACTGCACCCTCGAAGGGAAGGGAAGAGAAGGTTGGCAGCTGGAATAGCCAGGCTGCAGGATCCACCCGTAAGCTCTGGACTCCCTAATGGAAGCTCATGGGTGACGCCAGAAAATCGCTGCTATGAAATAGTGCGTAGTTTTTAAAAAAAATAATTGCCTCACTTATGGATTAATAGTGAGTTAGCACGTCTATACCGCTGGTGGCGCTGTTCCGGACCTCGTCCCTCTCGTTAGATTCATTTAAAATGGTCCAAATATTCGGAATTCACTGTGAATATTTTTTTCATTCACATTTTGGAATTCACTATGAATTTGTCCGGGAATATGGTGAGATTTATCATTTTATAAGTCATATCATCAAATTTATCAAATTGTCATATCCTCAAATTCATGAAATTGTCATAAAATAGGTTTAAAAATTAAATGAAGGAACGAAAAACGTATTCGTTCCTTTCTTTTTAGGATGTAGCGAGGAATGTTCTCGGTCTTTTCTTTATGGACGCGTAAGATTTCGCAGAAAACTTAATTCCTCCTATCGCGATATTCGATATTTCATCTAAGATATATACTCAGTATGTCTAGCAATATTGAAAGGTTACGCATGAGTATATCTTATTTCTTTATGGAGGAACGAGGAACGAGAACGGTAAGTATGCACACCAAGACTGACATTAAAATTACAATTTCAATATATATACCCGCAACCGATTGAATAAATTAAATTACAAATCAATGAAATAAATGTAACTATCGGACTGTAACTCGAATCTCTCTAACTCTCGGACTTTATTTTACTGATTTATAATTTATTTGATTCAATCGGTTAATTTCCAGTTGCAAATGATCGCGAGTGTACTAGTGGCGGAATCTGGTTTCATCATGGTATGGGTGATTTTTGTCTCGCCAAGTCGTTCAGATCAATTTTCGCTGGAACTTTCTACTTACCAGGCAACCTTGTCCGCTCTACCGTTACGAGTCTCTTCCTCCAAATGGAATGGCAATATATATTCTTGGCCGACCACTTTGTCGAATTTGATTTCACCGGCGATCGATAGTCGCGCGGCGCCCGTTTTAGCAAACAGTTGTCGTGATTCGATCGTTATTTGCGCCCGATTGCGTGTGTGTGTGTGCTTCGTTGATGTCATGTCAAGTCGTTATTGTGAACTCACTATTCCGCGAGTTGCTTTTTTTTTGTGCCCTCACAATTGGGGAATCGAATTCATGTACATGAGGTGGGTGCATGCTATCTCAAATACCGATGCTGGGTGGGCTCGTTCACCGTTCCAGACGGAACTGCGGCAAGCCAGCCAATCAGCGCCTTCTATCTGATAGGCCGCGGCACAAGGTGGCCGCAAATTAGAGTAATTGCTGCGGTTTGGGTAGGATTTTTGTCACTTTTTGGTAAGGTTGTAGTAGTTTTGTGGTAGAGTATCCGTCATGTGCGCGGCGATCCCGGGTTCGATTCCCAACTCGAGGCTTTCGTTGTTCGATCTCGAGGTACTGGTGAAGTCCGCAAGCATAATCCATATTGTTCACACGTATTGTCATAATGCCTCAGTGAGGCAATTACCTCATCTAAATCTGAAGTTGAAATCAGCTCCCCGGCAATTTTTAGAGTGTCATCACTCCATTAGAGGAAA
Source organism: Melogona broelemanni (assembly GCA_033995665.1). Taxonomy (NCBI): domain Eukaryota; kingdom Metazoa; phylum Arthropoda; class Diplopoda; order Chordeumatida; family Chordeumatidae; genus Melogona; species Melogona broelemanni. The sequence continues at coordinate 10,334 of JAUJYS010001071.1, read as the reverse complement.
TGGCTAACTTTATTGTATGGCTAATGAAAAGTGCCTCAAATTTTGGATTATTTTTTCCGATTATTTTTTTAATTCTTTGTTGCTGCGAAATAAACTAGAGTTAATCAGAATTGATGATGTATAAAAATAAATTTAGTGAAAAGATGATACAATTTTTTTTTTTTTGTAACTGCAAGGTAAACTTGAGATCTTGCAACCAAGGAAAATCAGCACAACATGTGGTTGCAACGAATTTTATTTAATATAAGCAAAATACATACCCACAAATTCTACTTCTACGTTTCATTACGTCAACGAGACGCTCAAAACGACCTCTGATCTCCCAGGCACGGCAGACAAGTCAAAAGAGACTGACGCGTAAATTCTTTCCACGAGCGTTCCCTGTTCCCCAGATTATGTAGATCTGGCTCGTTCAACGTTATTCCTCTGCGAATGGATAATTTCGGAAATTTCGTCTGCAGAGCGCGCAAAATTGGATTTGCAGCGAGAATTCCCTCTCGGGCCCACTTCCGGTGACGTAACTCCGTGGCCCTATCTGGCGGAGGGCAGCGGATTAAGTACCAAGTATACCTGCGTGGAAGACATGCCGTTGCGAGCACGCACGAAGGTGTATTTAAAAAGCAATATAGTGCACGATATACACACACACATAGACGTATACACATGTGTGCATTGTAAATGTCAAACGTTGTCGAGGGGGGAGCATTACGTTTAGGCCTATTTGTTGGTAGCAGCCAAATTGGGCGGGGTTCTGAAACGAGGATCCAGTCGGTTTTAACTGATGTAATGCGCATCAACAGATAGAAACTTTCGCCGTACTATGCGCCGTACGTGTGTCATCAGATACAATTACGAATGAAATTCCAGGTAGCTGCAGATGACTCTACTCTTTCGTGATTGATATCATTCCTCTACCGCCCATTGGTCGCTGCAATAAATATATTTAGCAGACATAAGCTATTTACGCGGGACCATGTACTGCGCATTTCCTATATACCGTACGTGATGTATTTCCGCTATACCGAACGTGATCAATTTCCTATATACCGTACGTAGTTTTATTTTTGTTAACTTCGCCGTGTACTGAAATAAATTATTGATCAAGTAAAAATGAAATTTATTATTTGCAGGATATGTATTTTTAATGTTGATGAACCAAAGTAAAAGCCAAAGTTAATTATTCAAAGCTAATACTAGTGCTAATATTAGTCAGACCGACCGCCAGTGTTTTGGTTTACGAGTAAAAAATTGAGTGTATTCGAGTGCAACATTGCTCTCCAAATTGTTTTAATAATTTATAACTATTATCGTAGAAGTGAAGATAGATTGTTGTTTGAAGCATGGGGCTTGAAACAAGCCAATGAAGAAAGCCAATATTAATAATCCAAAGCTAATATTAGTTCAAATGTCATGCCGACCACCATTTTTGTTTTGTTTTCAAGTGTAAAAATTGAGTGTGTTTTGATGTAAAATTGCTCTCGAAAATGTTCTAAAAATTCACGACCAATGAAGATTGTGAAGATTGTTGCTTAGCTACTGAAGAAATTGCTTGCAATTTTTCGAGTCTGCAATTACCGATATTGTGCTAAACGTTTCAACTGCTGTTATCGGGGCCTCATTAAGGTTAGTAAATTAGTCACGATTCATTTGTTATTCTAGATTTTTCTTTGAAGAGGAGATAAATAATGTATATTCAAATGACAACAATTTAGCATCTGACGTAACCGTGACTGTCAAATTTGGTTACTCTGGGTGTGTGTCGTTTTTCGGATCGTCGAAACTTTCTTTCCCAGGAGAGTCGTGCTAGTCTCTGCAGGGAATTTTCTTACCATTTGCATGCTTGCACGTGGGTGGGACTATTCCCGCGGTCCTTTGGTAAGGAAACTTGCTCTTGTCTATTTGGTAGCCGGCGACGATCGTCAATTTTGCATCTAAACTGTTCATCCGCTAACCGTATTTGCAATGATGCCAAATGTGTCTCTTCATCCGAGATTAAATTAAATCGCTTTTTTGTTTTTGAACAAGAAGTAGGGATTGTGGAGGCGTATATATTTGATGATATATCGATATTTTGATCGATAAATCGGCAGTTTAACAATTACCGGTAAAAAATTTGCATCGTGTTTTTTGAAATGCGCCTAATCCAAAAATTTGCAGCGATTATTCTTTTAATATTTGATTATATTTTGGACCATGTTATCGGCAGTTAAATATACCGTACTAGGATAATTTGTATTTTATTGTTATGTTTATGGTTTTGTGTGCCAATATATCCCAAGGTGATGGGAATCTTGGGATGCGGTGGTACAATGGTTCGATTTCCGGTTTTGGCTCTTGTTTCTTCGATTCCGTGGTATTGTCAAAATGTGATTTTCCATGTTCAAGCGTTTAGAGCGGCACATAATTTTCTGTTGTATCTGCAGTGTAATTGTAGCGCCATACGATACCATACGATGCGACAGTGATGTCAAACAATAGCCTGAAATATTCATATAATTCAAATTTATTCGTCCTATTTGATTTAAACATTTATTTATTAGTATAATGGAACATACTGTATGTACGAGTAAGTCGCCAAATGTGTTGTTTGCAGATGTTTATTAAATTTATTTAAATGATGTTTATAATTCAACATTATAATTTTATGTAACCCGAATTACTCATTTCATTAAGCCTGTTTAATTAGACAATTATTGAGAGTGAAAAAAACACAACCGGGAAAGCACAGCAGGGATTTTGTGTTCGTTATAGAATTACAGGTTGAACAATCAATACATTCGAACACGAAACAGCTGGATACGGATTAAAGCCACAGCGCCAAATGGGGCGAGTGGGGGTGGGGGCACACCGACACAAGTTGACTTTAGCGCGCGATTGTTCCATGCCTCCACCGTAGTGGTCCGCTTCTTGCCGTCGGGACTACAGCAAGCCACGCAGATAGGCCGATTGCATTATTCATGCACGTGCCACTTGGCAACAGTAGACGAGGCCCGCGATGGCGGGGGAGTGAGGGAGGGAGGGGAGTGTTGAGGCTCTTTATCATCGGCGAGTCTATGGTTTGTTTCTTGGCGAGGCGCGTTACGCGTCTATATAACCGGATGGCAGATGCCCTCTTTATAGAAAGTCAGTTGGCCGTGGCTGGCGCGGACGCACGGTCATCAGCGTGGTCCACCCTGGGGAGCAAACGAGGTGGTCAAGTGGGACTGACCCAACCTTCTTGAAAAAAAAAATTAAATGATCTGGTTTACCATCTGTGGACTATAGAAACACTTTTAACACTCGTAAGCTTGCTCGAACTATGTGCCTGTTACAGCTGCCGATACTTCAATCATGCGACACTACTGTGCGAAATAAAATTAAACTATTCTGGGACGCTGTTACTTTATTGTTAACATATTGTCTAGTTTATATTGTTTGAAAATTGCGTATAAAACATAATGGTAAAATGATACTAGTCACAAGTTAATTATTTTATTAATATTATTTATTTGTAAATGCATTTATTTTCAAATTACCGTGAATTGGTTGTTATAGTTTACATGTATTACATGTAACTGTTCATGCACGAGGATGAAAGTGTGTTTTATCAGCCCTGTTCAACCTGTTGCCCCTGCTGTTGAACCTGCAGCCCTGTTGAACCAAGATGAAGATCTTGTTGTGCCGAGATGTTTTATTTTGAAATTGTTAATTGTTATTTTATTTTAATTTAGAAATTAGCAAATACGTGTGGTGTAGAGAACAAAATAGGTTATTGCCACAATTTTGTATTTTTGCTAGTGTAATTTAATTGTACGATATGAAATCCCGGCGCGGACTCTCGTTTACAGAGCATACATCCTGAAGGAAAACGTGCCCCACACATATTGCCTAACCAACACGGGGGGTACAGAATATCCTGAAGTGATATACATACATACGAGTATAATAAGTCAGAAGAATTTTAAAAGCAAATCATCAAATTTCAAAATAATGACTCTAAAAATAAATTTCCGCTACAATTTCTATATTGTTTGCAAGCTCACTGAGGACTTCATCGTTTTCAGAAACTGTTTCAGTATCTACTCCCCACGTCGCACATTTTATTGCGACATTATTGGACGACACTAAATTTCGAGTCGCGGAAGTGTATGAATTCACCTGCTCGTTGATTAACAAAATAATATACGCACGCACATAAGTATAGGGGCACTATACTTCACCATGGCATGGGCTGGGCCCTCCTTTTGGCCCTCGTCACTTTAGCCGTTTATAAGTCACAAGGGAACTTGTTCCGGTGCAAACGATTGACACCGTTTCGTGGATGCTAATACTAGTGTACGGTTGCATGTACACTCGTACTATACAGTACAGAGGGTTAATGCACTATACGAATTTATTGATAATGCAGGATGACAAAAATACGTGTATACCAATTTGGCACTGCGGTATATACAATTAGGTTTAATTTCGGGTAGCTTTTGTTTTACATTTCCCATTAAATATACAAAGTCTCTGTAATCTTAACACAATTTGAAAGTTAAAAAAACAGCTTCAAACATTTGATCAGAAATTGATACATGTCAAACTGGTTTGGATTCGAGCCCGTCCCTATAGATTTGATTTTCTAGACGTGCAAACTCGGTTTATTATTTCAATAAACATTTCATTTTTGTATTTATGTTTGTTGGAAAAATGGCTAACTTTGATTAAAAATGTATTGCTGTTTATGAGTACATCTGGTTTTGGAATATCGCTTTAAATTCATTCGATTATTTATTTGCTTTACTTTGTTGTGAAAATAAAAACCTCGAATTGTTTTAATGGATAACTTAATGATTAAAACATCACATCATTGGAAACAAATTCGATTTATTGTAATGATTTATAAATTTCTAAAAAAAATTCTTGATTTATTCAAATGGATAACATAATGTTTAAAACATTACATTGTTAGAAACAAACTAGAATTATAGAAATGATTTATTTGAAATAAAAAAAATTCTCGATATATTGAAATGGATAACTTAATGTTTAAAAAATTGCTGGAAACAAACTAGAACTATTGAAATAAACTAATAATTAATGCTTAGAGCATCACATTGTTCAGCAGTATCTCTTTAGCCCTGTGTCATTTGATACTTGCTTGCGGTTAATTTAAAATCCATGACCGTGATGTGGCGCCAGTCGATTTGCGTGGACCACCTCGTTCTTGTCTGCCTGATGCCTCATTGAACACTTTAGTTCCACTAGTTATACTTGTAGTAATCGATAATACGCCTAGCGGGTGGGAGGGAGGAGGATTAGGCCTCGGAGTCGCTTTTGTCCTCTCTGAGGGATTAATTATTGCTAGTGCAGGGCTCGTCGCGCAAATGATATACTGTTTCCCCTCCAAGACTCCTCACATATGAATAGACGCCTATGACAATTTCGTTTCGGAATGCTGACACACCTAACGGTCGAAATGAGAAATATGTGTCTGGCCATAATTATGTCGTCAAAATGACTTTTCGCTAACACGATTGTGGGTTTTGTTTATTTGCTTTGGCAGCATTGTGAGACTAAACAACCATATTTCGCGAAGAGTTTTTAACACTCTACATTAGGTCAATCCATCCGCACGCATATACTCGTGCATTATCGATTAGATTGAAATTCTGTAGCCGTTGGTGGTTACAATAGTTCGGTGGATTTTTATTTTTATTTTTTTTTGGAATTTCATGTACCCTATCATACTAGGTTAGTATTTTTTGTACCCCCTCCTATTGCTGAGGCAATTCCTGACTGGTTCATTTTCAACAGTACCTCGGGATAGAATAAACGAGAGCCTGCGCCGGGAATCGAACCAGGGACCACCGTATCGCAGTCTGGTGCAGTATCGACTGGACTACGACGAGTCGTACCATCTTTAACACATTATGCGTATGTACATTATGTGTATGAGGAGGATATGTCTAGTGCTCCTGAATTTCGATCCAATTTTGTGTCATTCTTTAACGAAAATGTTTTGTCTTTTTGGCGCCACATTTATTGTGTACCAAAATGTGCGCACAGTTGACTCAAATTGGTGCACCGTTATATGTCATGTGCTCTTGAATTTTTATACAGTTTTGAGTCATTCTGTAACAAAATATTTTGTTCTTTTGGCGTAAAATTATTGCGGACCAAAATGTGTGCACAATTGACTCAAATTGGTACACAATTGGAGTAAATTGACGCACAGTTTATTTCATGCCAGTTTTTTTCGTATACGTTTTATTTTTCTCAAATAATCGAATCCCCCGTGTCTACGAACAATACGTTTTTGGCAACATGTCGAACGACCCCCGTTGCGCTCCGGTCTCTAAAAATTGATCCTGGATCCTCCCCCAGGGCTATCCGAAGGTTTTGACGCTCGCGCGAGAGATTGGTATCGGGAGGTGGAGAAAGATGGAACGCCGTGTTCCGAGCGGAAACACGGGACTTTGTAATTCAGGATTCCAATTCGGCCGGCCTCAAAGTATATATAGAGAGAAGCGCGGCGTCGTTCACTCGCGCAGCAAAAAAAAAAAAAAACCTGCGTGTTGTAAAATCAATTCAGTCGTAATATCGAACCGCATTGTGTTCCACAAACTGCCACGAACAGCAAGCGCTCTCTGGCGATAGACGGCTGAACGAAACTAATGATGAGCCACCATATTGTTTACTAGCGTTATTTGGCAGCTGTGTTGTTCGCCGAACGATATTTTGCACTGAAATTATGAAGCAGGATGCGAATTAGGGATGAGTCACGGTGTAGGTGAAAGTCATTAGGTTCGTGTGACGAAAAGTTATTTCTAACAATTTCAACTTAAATCTTAAACTCTCTGAGTGAAATCCGATATTTACATAATTTTAATACCGTATGTCGCTTACACCTTATGCCAGTTATACTGTATAGGAATTTTGATTTATTTCGGCATTTTTATATTCATGTTATTCAATTTTTTGTGTTTTCGCAAAAAATAAATCAGGTTTATTTCGAGCGTAAATTCGAGTGTTAAAAGGAGCGTAAATTTTCCGCTGTACCTAGGTTTCCTTAATAGTAGTATAATGTAATTTTATCATAATTCTAGCGTATCTTCCATTATGATGTACATGTACATTCCTACGCTCGTAGTATCGGATAGCATCTTCCTTTATTCGTTCAGTAGCAAAAGACTATTGTAAGCGAGCTTACCTGCATAGCAGCTAAGCAATCAGTGATTTCTCGCTTACACGGGGCAGCAGCTGTAATTGGATCTGTGGTTCTTTCCTGAATGCTACTCGTCGTACCTACAGTCCAGGCGGTATTGGGACCGATTATGGTGCGGCGGTCCCGGGTTCGATACTCAGCGCGGCGGGCTTTCATTTATTCGATCCCAGGACAATTGTAAAAATATGCTCCCATACTACAGATTCTGTTTAATGTCTCAGTACCAAGATACGGAGGGCCTTGTTGTAATATTCACTACGGTAATGCTAAAAATACAACCAGTCCCAAATTGTATTTTAACAGCTGGTTTATTAAAAGACAATTGGGGTACAACATATGTATTTTCTTGTGTTAAACAATATATTTTTTTATTGATTTTTGAATCGCTCTATTCAACGAAGACATTTTTCTATTGATAGGAATTTGTGTAAACTGGCAGGTGTTACTGAATTCGCAGGTTACCGTTGCTTGCACTTTGAGTTCTTACCGAATCCACGCTATCAAAAGCTAGCTACGCCGTCAAATGTCACGGCTGTAATATTCATTTCTTACTCGCTCGCACATATATGTCAAGGGTCTATATCTTTGTCCTATATCATTTATCCTCTTGTCAGAACCACGCTCTCGAGCTCGATCCTATTTTCTTGAGGTGTATTGCAGTCAATGATCTTGATGGGATGAAAATCTTTGGGCCAAATGCGCTTCAGAACAGTGGCTAGTGGTAGTAGTATGCGTGGGCGCTATATTAGCAATTTCTATGAAGCAAGTCTAGAGCTTTGGCCTGTCTCTATGAGCTGATTATATTTCGTAGGAGACAGTTTTATTTTGATGCATTTATCGAAATATCAACTCTATAAAGTCTTTTCACTAAATAATGGAATATGATCTAGAAAAGCCATCGAATACAGAGAAATAGAAGGCGACTGTTTCTTTTTTTTACCTTTTTGGTCTTGAACGTCAAAATTGTAATACTTTTACAGCGTATTAGAACTGTCAATACAACCAAAAATTGAAATTGACACTATGGTTGAAACTACCGTAATATTTTATTTTTTTGCCAAACATTGGAGCGCACATCGCTACAGGATATTCTGTAATCCTCGCATTGCTTTGGCAATATGATGTACACCAATACTGAATGCGCCGGGATTCGAACCCGGGACCGCCGCACCACAGCCGATCGTTATTGGGCTACAAGGAGTCGAACCTCCAGCATTTGGTTTTGGCAAATATTTTAATTTATTTATTGAAGTGACTCCATTTGTCTAACCGCGTATGTCTTTGTTTTCACCTTCATACCGCGCTTGTTAATCTTCGACCCAATTTGCGCCCCTCCCCTTCCCTCCGGCATCCGTAGGAGTTATCTTTGTGTTTGTATATACGAAGCTCACCGCGCCTATTCGCTCGCGTATATTACGCAGATGAATAAAATATGGCGTCGCTAATACAGATGTGACGCCGACTAGCGTTTCGTTTGGCCTCATTCAACTCTATCCCATCATCCAACTTCCACCTCACCTCCCCACTCCCCCGCCACCTTTCCCAATTCCCATCCAACACGCCTTGAACGCGCTTTAGAGACACACCCGCGAAAGATGCAAAAGTTGTCGCGGCCAAATTCATTTAGGATTTCGGCGCGCGCGCCTGAAATTGGGCTCGCGAGATGGCACTGCGAGAGATTTTTCTTCGAAGGCTTATCGCGCCGTAGCGTTTGGCGCCACCTGGTGGTCACGTAATGAACGCCACCGTGTTGGGAGGGTGGTCGTTGATGGTGGCCACGATTGAAAACGGATGCTTCTTTGTCGCGTAAAATTCTTCTAAAAAACAGTTGGTGGCTTTCGGAAATATTGAGTGAAACACGCTCTAATCTTGGAAACATTTTCGTTACATTTTCGTGACGACAAAATATGTAAGGTTGCACATTTAGTCATTATTTTTTTTTTAAAGTTATTGTTAAGCTAAACAAAATTAGCCACGAATTTTTTTCATTATTTATTTTTATTGTTCTTTCACTGTAGTGATTGAGGTTCTGTACCCTTCTTAGGCCGGCTCAATCCATACACATGTACTTATTCTGTTGTGATCTGTAGTGATGGGCACAGTTTCACCTGTGTCCCAGGATCGAATAAACGAGAGCCCACGTTGGGAATCGAACCCGGGACCGCCGCACCACCGACGCTTGCAATACCGACTGGGTTGCGACGTATTACGTCAAACTCAAACACCGCGAGAACTGTCATCCTGGAATTACGATGTTCAACACATATGTTTACGAATTTAGACAACATAGAAATTAGGCCACCTGCGCCCTCTAGAGATTAAAGGATTGCCAATTGTTCGAGTTGATCGATAACGCGAGCTCGTGAAAACGAAGTGCCACGACCATTTTTCGGAGAGAGAGAGTGGGAGAGATGGAAACGTTGCACTGATGGCACGCAGACAGACAGACATACGAGCACTCACATCTGCTCATGCGATAATATTATATTTTTGCGTGCGGTAAGGCGGGCGCAGATATATAAAATATAAATAATAAAAAATGATGGGAGGGTGGAGGTGGATTTGACTGCCACCTCGCCTAATCTTTCGTGTTCGCTTTAAAACTCTCCAGTTAAGTCTGCTACTTTACGTGCATTTAGGGTTCGTGCTCACTTAAACATATTTTTGAATCTGGACCCCAATGCTGGGGTGATCTGATTCGCGTTATGCTATTTTGGCTCGTGCGTTAGTGGGCTGTCTGCGCTGAACGTTTACGACGAAATGGATGACGCGTGATCTCGCAAACATTGGTGGAAACTGGAGAGTCGACTACATTATTCCATCTGCGCGTATGATGAAAATGGAATTTTAAGTGGGCAGAAAATGCTTAAAGTTTATACGGTGTATAAGAAAATGCATTTCGCGAACATGTTAGACAAGCTTGCTGCGTTAATACGAGGATGTTTGCAAAGCTTGATTTGTGAAGGGTATTGCAATATTGAATAAGCTGGTGGAAGTTGGTGGGTGACGTCTTAATCATGTTTGAACGTTTGCAAAAACACGGAACTTTTCAACGTTTTTTTTTTTTTGTTTTTTTTAATTCACCGTTTCGCCTAGTGCACTACAGGAATACTGCACCCTCGTGTCTCTTTGGAGATATGTGAGG
>JAUJYS010001070.1:0-18911 GCA_033995665.1 Melogona broelemanni | reverse complement strand
TGGCACATAGTGGTTATGTGGCAACTGGGGCGACATCTAGTGAGAGAATGTGGCAATAAACACACACACACACACACACACACACACACACACACACACACACACACACCATTTTCAGTCTTATAGTATAGATGTAACTTCGTACAATATGCCATATTATCGTATCACGTTGCCATATCTATGTTCACGGATTTCCTACTCTACGTATGTTTGAATAACAGCTCCGAAGAACTCGTCAACAGATTGATTTTTTTTGCGCAGTGCTGGAGTGACAAAACTTCTATGTAGTTAGATTAAAGTAATTTTCAATAACTTAAAAAAAAGTCTACTCCACGTAATCGGTTTCTTCCATCCCCAATTTCTTTGCTAAGTAAAGCGTTCATTTCTGAACAAAATTATTTGAAAGTACCTTAAACGATTACATAATAGCATACGACGTCTCACAACTCTTATTGATGAATCACTTGGTTGCTAGGAAACGCATGCAGAAAACCGTGAAGGATTTTAAACATTTGTTCGCTTTATTTATAATTTAGGACATTGGCGAAGTAAAAAGCTTGTTCTTTCATACTTTTGAAATATATCGCAAACAGAATTAATTATAATTTTATAAGAGAGTTAGAGCTACAAATTAATAGTTTTAGAGGGGAGAATTCAAGGCAAGAGAAGAGCATGTAGACCAAGAAATGACTATGTATCCCAGTTATGTCAAGACACAACTACTATGAAGTGAAAAGAAAGGCAGGAAATAGGAGAGAATGGAGACATAGCCCATTGCTGTTAAACCAGTCCCAGGACTGACTAACCATTGATAGATTGAGTAGAGTTAGCTAGACATTATACACAACGTTGAATGTCTCATAAATCAGCTGATGGTCGCGAGAAAACGCATACGGCGAACAGAGGTTAGCCATGTTCTGCTTGCATTTCCTTTGGGTGCTGTTCTGAAACATGTTTCCCATTCTTTTACCTCAACCGACATTTGACAAAGAAATTGCAAGATGAGAAATTCTTCAGGAAAATCGAAAAAGATACATCGATGGTATCAACTGTCACGCCACCAATGAACCAAAAATACTTCGATTCTCACGGCCTCACCTGAACCGTTCATGAAATCCGATTGGGTTGGTCCGACGATTCGCCACCCTGCAATCCCAATACGTGTTACGCATGCACGCTCGTACGGGCTTCCTTATATTCCATTGAACAATTTGCGCTCGGAGAAGGTATTTGGGGAGTTGTATTTACCGCACAGCTGTACGCCATTACGTACACGGCAAAAACTGTGGGACGTCAGAGAATGGAGCGAGAATCACGACTCGCATCACGTACCTCAATGGCTGGCGAATAAAAAAAAAACACGACCGGGCTGAGGTGAGCGCCGTTCACGTTTGGAAAACGAAGTAATAATAAAAACCACAGCTGAGACGTGGCCATTGGGGGAAGGTAACCATCATTTCTAAAATGCGGCTACACACATAGATTTGTTGCAGTTACGGATACTTGTATGGTGTTCAGATTATCATTCCTTAAATGCAGAGACCTACAACTGGCGTAAACGTTACCCTATAGTACTTGTCTTTAACATACAATAATTTTCGTGACATTAATTATAGTCGGCTCAATATTGAACAATTAATGATTCATCTACATGTAAACTAAGAAATTAATTATATCAACGTTCTAAAAAATAATTTAATTTTCTATCTCTCAATCAAGCTCTCAGGCGATAAGAAAAAATTCAAATAAAATTTACCTGCACAATAATCAACAAATACATGTTTAATTGTATAACTACAAGACACTGTACTCATCTAACCGCTTCAGCAGCTGCGGAGGGAAACATTTTCACCAGTACCTCGGGATCGAATAAACGAGAGCCCGAGCCGGGAATCGAACCCTGGATCGCCGCCAGCAGGCGGATCCTCTACCGCTAAGTTACGACGACCGCACCAAATGTTAGCCGAAACATTATATGCGTAGGAAATCTAATATCGGAAGGCGTCATGATCGGCAATCGTCAGCAAAGATGCGCGGTGCGGCGTGAAATGCTCGAGACTGTACATTGGCGCGAGCGCAGCGAATCCGAGCGAAACCTCCCTCCACCTCCTCCTCCCGGCCATCAGGTAATACCTTGGCGGCTGGAGCGAGGAATTGTGACCTCCGTGGAATGCGAGGGAGAGTCGAATCGGCGGCGAACCACGTGACCACGTGTGCACCAGCCACATACATACACACGCAGAAAAACAGGTCGGCCGTTGCCTCTCAGGCAACAAACACACACACACACGGCAAACTAACCGGTGCTGGTCGCGTTGCACGCGAATTTAGGAATTTTCCTTCACCTTATCCCTTCCCCCACCACCCACCATCACCGTCACTCTCCCGTTTGTTTACCTGGAAAATATAACTCCTACGGTGCAAAAGTGATAGATTGCGAATTTAATGAATAAAATTATTAAATGTATTCTGACGACTGCACAGCCATAGGCCCAAGAAGCGAGTCATAAAATGAATAAAATATATAGATGAAATGGGATGAACGGGATGATTTGACCTAACAGCACAGTGCATGTAAATACAATATGAGAAAAAACAAAATCTATTATATAATCTACACAGTGGAAGATGTTACGTCGAGTCACATAAAAAAAATTGACATACAAGTAGGTGGAGCTCAAATGGCAATTACTTATTTAATTATTTATTTCCAATCACTGTTGTGAATATCACTACAACAGATGCTGTACCCCTTCGAGTTACTAAATTGGGCAACTTTTTTCTTTATATTTAATATATTTACAAATTAAATGTCAATTTAATTAGTATAAATAATATTAAAATAATAATAATAAATTGAATTAAAAAAAAATTCTAATTTAATTTTACTACTACTACGCGTAGAAAACCCTTATTATTATGCTAAAAACTTAAGGACGATTAGGTGAAATTGGTAACACGAACATCTATTTTAAAGAGACGCACCCTGTACTCGTTTTATTTACCAACAGATCTTTTCACGCATCCATAAGGAAATTATATCGAAATCAAAACAGCAACGCAACCCGTACCACCACCACCACCGAACACAGATAGACGAGCACAAACATAAATACTTGACGTATCGTAGGCTATGCAAGCAAAAATAACAGCACCCACTAGGTCAGGAGATGTTGTGGGGGGGGGGGGAGAAAACACAGATTCTCACGCTCTATTCCGCCAGCACACCGCCGAACCAGCGCAGCCTCGGGGTTAAAAAGTGGACTCGATACGAGCGTCGGGGTGGGGTTGACTGACCTCGCCAATTTCATCTCGCAGGGTACACGGTACGAGGTTGTGTGCGCCTCGCATTCGAAATACGCCGGACTCGGGATGATATTTTTTTCCCTCCTCGGGATGAGGAGGGGGCGTACCTCTTTTCGTGGTTTCGGTACATTTCAATTATACGTTCGCTCGCATCATATCATCGGGTGAACAGGATAGGGAAATGTGAAACACTCAACGGCAAGGAGCTCCAATTATCATTGCCGAAAAAGTACACTATTTTGGTGGTGCCAAACTGGAATTATTCTGACTATCTTTCTACAGGAAATTCACTACAAAAGACTCAATACCCCTTGCACATTTTCACCAGTATCCCGGGGATCGAATAAACGAGAAGCATCCACGGGAATTGAACCGGGGCCCGCCGCACCACAGTCGGCCGCAATACCGACTAGGCTACGACAAGATAACAATCGTCAATTCTGGAGTTTTCCAACGCGTCCAGGTCTTGAAGCTTATTAAGTGTACCCGCCATAAGTATACATGCTCTGACAAATGGCATCCCTGCGCCGCGCCTTCCCCCAGCCACTACCCGACTCACTACAGGACGTGATCGTTGAATATGAAACAGAATTTCTCGCAAATTTATTCATGCTCGCCTGAACAAGCTGCAATGAATATAAAGTGAAGAGGGTTCATTCAAGTAAACGGGCGAATACAACAAACTCTCGTGGCACCGCGCGTCATCCAGTGACGTCAGAGCGATTCCATGTATGGCAATCAGCTGACCGCCCGAGACTGCCGAGCAACGATAGTGGGCTTAACTCTTAAACTCTGCACAGTTGGAATCGTATAATGGGGATATTTTAGTCAATAAAAAGCCGTTGATCAACCGATAGTCTATAAAACATGAGACAACAATGTATTTTATTCGAATATATTAACGAGTGATTCAGATGTAAACAAAAAAAAAATGTTTATTTAATCGGAGGACACCGGACGGCGCGTCAGTGACATCACGACAACAACACCGTGACAAATTCGCATCAGGCCAGCTGATTTGAGACAACGCCGACACCCATTTTTTCGTGAATCTCGGAAACATCGTAACACCTTAGTATTCAACAATTAATCGCATTCCAGCATCAACCAATGCCACGCCGCTTGCATGCTTGCTTGGCAGGTAGCTGTCAATTTTCGTTAGTCACACGCAAACTGGATTACCAAAAAATATATAAGGAATTTCACCTCGAAACGGACGAGAACGGAAAGCACCACTGCGGACAAGCTTTATATACACAGCTTATTGTCACAGACACAGGCGACAATGAAGTAACAACGCTATGACCGATTTTTGTCAGCGATTTGAGAACAGGTGCCACGACAAAACGTCTATCTGCCGGCCGGCAAATGTTCATTGAAAACCTAATCAGGTACCAACGTTTTAATAGCAGTAGTAGCAGTTGTCTAACAGGGGTAGTTAAAACCTAATTGGGGGAGCGAAACCGGATTATTTCGTCCAATTGACGTGTTTTTAACCGGTTGACAGAACATTACAAATCACCATATAAGGCCAATAATCTCTTGCTAACGACATAATACCTAACGAGAGAATACCTCCTGGTAAACGCGAAAATTAATTCAATCCCCGTCGGCAGGCAATCACAGCTTGCACTGCAATGCGGGAAGCCAACGTTTTTTTGCAAGCCGTGTCCAAACAGGAATTTTCAAGGGGCCGTAATCTATCACCGATAGATGATAAAACCCACGGGGGTCTCATGAAACTGTTTTGAACAAATGTTAACGTACTAGCTGCATAGACTAATGATGTGTAAGTGGCTCTACTACTGTGTAAGGCAAGGGAATCCCTGTAACGTTAAGGCGGTGCCAACGCATTAAGCAATAATCGCATTCCGAGCGACACTTACTCGACAACATTTACCGAGAGAACATGCTCCAAACAAACGTCTGTTTTCGTATAATAAATATGAAAATACCGGGTGAAGGCGTTGGCGAAGGTCGCGTTGGTTAAGCGAGAGGCCACTCTCACTAGTGCTCGGTCACCAAAGAACGAC
Organism: Melogona broelemanni; assembly: GCA_033995665.1. NCBI lineage: Eukaryota > Metazoa > Arthropoda > Diplopoda > Chordeumatida > Chordeumatidae > Melogona > Melogona broelemanni. Next base: position 13,572 of record JAUJYS010001070.1, on the reverse strand, counting down.
GCGTCAGTCGAGCTCGCACGCACCCCCAGTCAACTAACCACCCGCGCTATACAACGTGGAAAACAGGCCGGTTTTTTTTTAAAGTAAATCACGCGATCGAGCCGACGCCGGACCACAGGGCTTAATTTTTGCGCACAACCTCCCCCGACTTGTTCGCTCTCGGGTAAACAGCGTCGAACCCGCGCCACGCGATAGGTCAAAGACATCGACCGCTGCGCACGACTCACCCCGCGTCTTGTCGACAACTACGGACGACGATCAGTTTTAGTACGCATCGCCGCGAGGGTCGCCCCTGTCTTGCACCGGTTACACAGAGGCTATGCAAACTAAAAAACTTGAACACCGCATCATTATCAACGAAAATGTTTGGGTTTCAGGTTTCAAAAAATAATAATAAAATAATGGTCTAATAATTTAAAAAGATATTTGACTACAACATAATCGAATTTCCCTTCAGCGACCAGTCATCCATCAAGTTTACAAATTCCCTAATTTTGTTCAATGTTCACCTTATTAAATACACCGATGATTGCGTAGAAGAAAAAAAATTGTCTGGCTGGTTAATTGATGAATTTTCCAGAACGTCAGCGCAGAAAAGTGGTCTTCAAATTGGACCTTCGAAAAACGTTTGAAGGCACTCTTATAAAATTATTTTCCATCGTTAATGGACTACTTCTATCCAATAACAATTTACTAACAACATAAACACCAGAAATGCCCATGCACTTTGGCTGCGCCATTCATTGCAAGAGACGATTATCGTCTGACGACAGATCGTTTGAACGTGAATATCGAAACGATTGAAATTTCACACTATTATTTAACACATGTTACCCATATTGCTTGGCGAATAACGTGCGTTCTGCGATCAACTATACGATCTATGATCTAGCCCTTAAGTCGCCACGACCCGAGATGGCCAGGATTTGTTTGCTAATTCTCCGACCTTCATTTCTAACCTCATTAAAAATTTAAAAAATCGACCACAACGTATAAAAGCCCATGTACCACTTGTACCACACTTGGCTAATGGCCAATTTTACAATTTAATGAGCAGGCACTTCATGTTCACAAATAACAAGGGTCCTGTAAGTCTAATGGAACCTAAAATATAAAAACAAAGTTCGTTGGAACCTTTTTCATACATTTATACTCGCAAAAATAAAAATAAAATCAATTTCGGAGGCGACGTTTTATACGAAAATAAAGTGTCCACAAGGTTAACAACAAGGTTAACCAAAATTGTTTAATTATCTTCTTTTCCCCAGCGTCATATGACGGATGGACAATGTTTTTAGTTCAGCATTAATTTATAGCATCATAGAAAATTTAACTAATTTCGCAGTATTTCGCTGGAACAATCCATTCGTACCCGATACAGTGTCGCTATCTGATCAAGCTTATATTAATAATTTTCTTCACTGTTAAAACCTTAACTTTGGACAAAAAATAGAAACGTTATCTAGTGACAAATGGGATATGTCAATACAAAGGCAATCGGTTTGAAAAAACACTTTTTTTTTTGCAGATCTAAGGGATCTGTGGTCAGACTGACTCATCCTGAATCGGCTTGACGTGATTTTGAACCGCACCCACTAGAGGTTCAGACTATCTCCGACCGCTTAACGCATCCATTCATCTAACAAAAGAGGTCGGTCAGAGAGCGTGGCTGGCTGCGAAAAACGATCTATTCGAAATGGGTGGCAGAGTTCAAGTGTGGCCAATGTATACAGGAGGGCACCGTGCCGATTGGATATGGAGTGGGAAATGGGAATCAGCTGACACGTAGGCATTATCCGAAGAACGTAACCGAGCCACAATGGAAACTTTGTGTAGAATCACCTGGTGAGACCCTTTTAATCTATCCATTATTTTGTGAATCCCTCAATTATGTTAACATCACATCACTCGGTATCTTTAAAAACATTCTTTAATCGAAGGAACAGAATAATTCAAGATTCCTTTTGAAAAGGAACGGCTAAGTTACTTTTAATTTCTGTAGGAACTGGATAGGGAACTGGTTCCTTTATCATAGCTTCATGGATAGGAGCGTAGAACTGGAAAACAACTGGACTTCCTTTTTAAAAGGAACGAACCCAAAACTGCTTATTGCATGTAGTAAATCAATGTGAAACTCTACATAGTCTATGGAAACTTTGTGCTGTGAGCAACCGTTTTCGGAAATGTCAAGAATAGCGCAATTCTAGCGTAATTCCACACCATGTCATATTTCCGGGGCAACTTTCTTTGGCCGGAAATTACGAGCAGAGGTCTCAAGAGGAACGGTTGAAGGCAAGGGCGTCTCGTCTCCTCTCGCCATCGCCAATGCATTCGAACGATTGACTAAACCGAAAGGCCTACACGGAGCATGCGTCACCTGCGAGAGCGCGCGACAAGCATTCCAAGAATGTCGAAGGTAATATCGACTTGCTGGCCACGTAGCTGACACAACCAGTCGCGAGGTCGGCAATAAAAAAAAACACGACGTACAGGGTGCCTCTCTTTTTAATGTTAACGAGCTAATAGTGGCGCTGCAACTGGACACTGAATTTTACCATTAATTGCAGGGACGAGACATACGATTCTGGAAGTAATACTTCATACTACCAAGACCATAGAGCACACTTATAATCAAATTTAGAGAAATTGGTTTGAACAGAAATAAATATATAAAGACATAGAACGATTGCAGGCATGCCCATCGACAATCGAGAAATATTATCATTTTTTTTTTCAATTAATATAAGGTTTTGTTTTCCTGAGAGAAGGAGATAAGACATGGAACGCTTTGCGGTTCTAAGACGCAAGCAAAAATAAACATTTTGGAAACATTCATTCTTAGCTATTTGCGAGAATAATTTGACTTACGTTGTTTCAGTGCATAAGTTTGATACTACACACCCTGCATTCTAACGTGTACAAGCAAACAGCTGGAAGAAAATATCCACTTTTAATTTATGCAGCGACAAATGCGAAAAGCGTAGACAAATGTGAATTTTAGCGAAACTTTCTGTCTGTCGAGACGTTTTTTTTGTACCTACATGTAGGGTGTCAGTAGGGTGTGCTCGTAGGTAATCCACGTATGCAGATTGCAAAGGAGGAAGAAAAAAAAACATTCACGCCTACTCCTGCCCTCCCCTCCCCGTGTCTCCCGTTCCGTTTTACACGTGTCAAATTGCCATTTGGCAAATGGGCCCATCTCCCCTGTGTGTAACGGATTCTACAACACAGTCGCTATTTTTGGAACAGACAAACACACGTAATAACAAATTTGGCAGACAGGAGTTGTTTGGCTTTGGAATCGAGATTTTTTTTCCGCTTAGTTTGGTGAACGGATAACATGTACGCGATGCCATTCACCGACTAGAGATGGGGTGGGGGGTGAGTAAAACATAAGTGTCTAACATTGGTCTGATATGTGCCAAAATTAAGCAAATACTAAAAAAATGGATTATTTTACAACTTTAAGCTTGCAGCTGCATTTCTAAAAAGGTTGTCATATTTTAATTGTCAAGATAGGATCAACTGTGTTGTAAGTCTGACTCCTACTTGCCTAATAAGAGTGTGCAGACAGTTGAAAATCTAATATAGTTTAATAATGAGCCTGTTAGATTAGGAAGGTCATCGTCGCCTATACTGGCCATTTGATACCTTCCATAAGCTCCAAGGAGCTGCTTACAGATTCATTTAATTGAATGAAGAAGTCCCTAAATGAGAAGATTGCCTTCCCCTTCCAAAAAAATTAATGATCTACATTTTAGACTGAGAAGGAAAATTAAAAAAGTGAAATGAAAATAATTAAGACCCTCCCTCCCCCCGCCACAATTTTTTCGAGCCATACAGGCCATCATTCCAAGTACGAGTATATATCAAGTGTCATTCCAGCACTCAGTCCTTCGAGAGATAGTTTCCAGCCACACTCTTCTGGTCGACCCCTCGAGGTCGTTGGCGGCCATATGCGCCAGTTGCGGTCGCGGCAGAAGAACCGCGCGCCAGCAGTATGTGTGGCGGAGGCCGTTGAGATAAACACTCTTGAATAGTCTCGAAGCAACAAATTCCGAAATTCCGACCGATCCCATAATGACATGCACGCTCTAGGGGCGCGCGTGTCTAGAAATGCGCGCCGAGCGCTTAAAAAGTTAAATGGCAGTCTGTCTTATTCTGATAGCGCTCCGTGTTCAACCATATATTCTCGATAGTATTGGCCGTTTGCACTTTTGTTTTGGTGCGCACCAAACGGTTTATTATGTTCAGACAAGTCAAAAATTGCCAAAAAAGACCAAAAGTGCCAACATTGCAAAGCTTGGCGATAAAAACGCCATCTTGAAATATTACGATATTACCGCCTCTTGTTACCAGATGAAAAGCAAAAAGATATTTTTAATTGGAATTTTAAAAAACAAATTAACAAAAATTAACTGTCGTTGTTATGCCTGTGCAATTAAAAATGAAATAAGGGCTCCTGATTGAATTACATAATACACAATCAGCATATCTACCGGAACATAACAATGGCATGCATCCTAAAATAAAAATTCATAATTAACCACCTCACCTTTGCCCAGTAACTTGACGACGGGCAGCGCCATCTAGTGTCATTGCGTAACGCCAATAGCCACCGCTCCCACAATGCGATGCCTGCGCCGGGGACAAGACAAGTAGGTCACAACACTCAGAACAGGTCACGAAATCTCGAACCAGCGAAAGATCGCCATCCTCCCCCTTTTTTTGCCCTCCCACCACCACCACCACCAACAACAACCACCACCACCATGAAAAGAACAAACAAAAGTTGTTTTTTTTTCCTGGAGAATTTTCCACGGAGCAGATTCCAGCCACGTCCGTACGATGTCTTAACATCATTATTAAAACCCAATTCGCATCCTTTTACGCACGAAGTTCTTCGAATGCGTGGCGCGTTCAGCTCTTCGCCGCCGTCCGCCATAAACTGATGCACAGAGACGGCACCGAGGCCCAAAGCGGCCACATCTCGAAGAACTTGGATTTTTTTGGACGTTTACTGAGAAAAAAAAAAAGCGGCCACCAGCTGAGGAGGGGGTGCGCGCGCGCAAAACTCGCGTTAAAACGCTCATTTTTTCCCGGTCGACGTGGCTAATACGAGAGTCGTGATGGCTCTCAAGTCACGTCTTCGAAAATCGAGAAACTAACAAAGTTGGCCGGAGAACAGAAATAACAATCTGCACTGTATATACCTCGCTCGGCACGGAATCACCAGCCACAGGTAACCGGGAGAGAGAAGAAAAAAATCAAAATTGTTATTTTCGCCATTATTATTTTAATAGGGGGCGCCACATGACGTCCGCCGCCACGTACGGTATCTAAGCGAACGAACGGTCATTCGTTGAAACAGTAGACAGCCGGATGCGACACAAACTGTTAAGCGAAAATGGGCGATATCTATGACCGAGTTTGTCAGTGGACCAATTTGCAGTTGCATCGAGAGATATCAGATGCACATTTTCATTAATATCAAAATGTTCTTTCATTGTACCGTTTAAATTCTTCTCATTTTTCACATGAGTTCCGTATCATTTTTACATTCGAATGACCTCGGATAACAGATTAAGATGGATTTTCTCATTTTGACCTCAGATAAGCGTGCGCACTATGAATGTAAGATTGATGACGTGTGAACCGGCACACAAATCAAGAAAAGCGAACATTCTTGTCCCAAATACAGAATTCTTTGAACGACCACAGAAAATGATGAAATCCAACCCGCTATTGCAGCAGCCCGTTTCAGCTAGAGTCTGTACAGAAGAACACAATGAGTATCCTTCATTCAAAAAACCCTGGGCCACGCAAAGCAGCACCAAAAACAATATATCATAACAAATCAAGTGACTATATGCACGGGTCTACGTTTACTAGTATACGACTATAAACATTCAGAAGGTTCTCCAAACAACTAAAAACCTTTTACAATTAATATTTAACGTTAATTCGATGAGCCTGGGGTACTGGCGTCACCTCTGAGCTTCCATTAGAGTCCCAGAGCTTAGGGGTGAATCCTGCAGCCTGGCTATACTAGCTGCCATCCCCTTCCCTTCCCTGCCCCTCACATATCGCCATAGCAACACGAGGGTTAGTAGTCCCTTCGTGTCGCTATGGTAAAAATATAAAAAAACTAACCACCAGTACCAGCAGGGTTCGATTTGCCGGGGGGGGGGGGTTGACCCCCAATTTCAGTTGCCCCGGCTCGAGTATTTGACTGACCCCCTTAGGTGTCTTTCACCACATCTAGCACAAGCACAGATTCATGCCGCAAAAAGATAGACGAACATCAGACCTGGCGAGACAAGATGCCTTGCCTTACTGCATTTGTGTAAGGATGGTGGTCACAGGAAAAAAAATTCCACATTTTGCAATGACAACAAATTTCTTGAAAATAAGTTTTAAATTGGATAATATTCGAGTGAAGATATCAATTAGATGAAACCTTGCTGGTGGAATTTGGCCATGGTGAGTTAGTCCGCCCCTTGAGCGGAGTTAGTCATGATAAGGGGGGGATTGCATTTGCGGCATAATTCGACCAAAACGAAGGCGCAGCAGCCCCAGTAGAGCGACAAGAGCTTGAAGTCCTCGAAACCAGTTCGAACCGGACCCCCCATGCACGGTATATTTTTATATACTCGTACATAAGAGGGGGAGAGAGACAGAGCGAGCGAGCTACAGGACACGCTCTGTGCGCAGCAAGCCTAATTAATGAGCATTAATGAAGAGCGAATCGGAAATCCGCCTGGGCCACTCGAATACAGTCATTGACCAAACACAGCAAAAAGGAGTTGATTGACTAGCCAGAACTAAACATTACAACCAAAAAATAAAAAAAAATCGAAAATAAACCACATCCCGCTTGCCAAAAAAAAAAATTTTTAAATAAATAAATTAATTTGGAGTGTCGACATCATCATGGTCGAAATTACCAATTTCATCACGCAATAAATTCTCACTATTGAAGAGTGTGGACCAACATCTAAGTTCTAAAGTGCAGGAGTCCAATTCGCTAACGTAGAATGCCTACAAGTAAACAGTAATGGCGTCGTTTTCGCGCGTTTCCAAACGGGTTCCCAACGAATGTTGTTCGCACTTAATCCTTTAGAAGTCGAAGTTACCAGTGGTATAGTGGTTAGCGAATTTGCCAACTACGTTCGTGACCGCCGGGTTCAATTCCCGACCAAGAAGAAGACCTCCAGGATTTTTTTGACGAAAGAAATATGTACACACGCTTTCCTTCGAAAGGGAAGAAAAATCATGGGATTCGTGCCAATAGGTTATCAGGTACACTTTAGAGGTACTTACGTAGGCCAACCATGTGTAGGTTGTAACTATAGTAGTTACGGTAAAAAAAATATGACATCTGCGTCCTTCATTGGCCATTTGACCCTTCCAGGACTGCTTGTGGGTAGACATTGTAACTGTTATTGTTCTGAACCAGTGGCACAACATTCCACTATTAACGATGCAAGGGTAACGGTAACATCTGTAATTATGACCAATCCTATCCTAGTCATTTTAGCCCCAATAACGTCGGTGTTCCATAACCGAGTCTGATACAGAAAAGGTTAACTTTTATATGTATACGTGGCAAGTGCGATGAATGACAGTCATGGCAGCAAATTAAAAAAATAAAACCTGGTACCAGCTAATGGACGAACTTGTACACGAGTGCGTAAAGTGAAACTTTGATTCATATACATGAGGCATTCAAAACTCAAGTGATGTCACATCCGGGGCGTACATCCAGATTTCAAATAGAGCGTCCACATCAAGTGACGTAGTCACTACTCAAGAACGAAATGGCGCGGAATCGACAAAACGACAAAAGGACCCGGCCCGCGCCACGCCCAAGTGGGGCTCGCGGGTCAAAACCGAAAACCAGTCTCATTGAAACTACTCTGAAATGGCAATTCGTTTAATGTTCTACAAATCGTTCTAAAGTCTAAAACCACCATTAATATGCAGCTTGACTTCAAGTGCGCATGGCATAGTGTTATTTTAACTTTGGTAGGTTGGTTGGTTGGTGGTGGTGGGTATTTTGAGACGCCGAATTAACAATTAGCATTCCGCACTGCGTCTCAGGAATTAAATTCAACTCGTAAATGGGCGGGTCTAGCTAAGCTAAAACGCAATTTCAGAGTTAAGTTGCTTTGTTTAGTCCTGTCCACGATTCAAAATGTCTCAAGTCACAACCGAATCATCAATTTAAGGGAAAGCAGCAAGAATAATTCAAATCAATAATCTAATGCACATTCAACGCGAATCAAACCTGGGGAGAAAAAAAAAGTTTCTAAAAAGAACAGCTGTAGAACGAGTCAGCTAGCCGCCGGTAACCGGAAGTCGGCCATTTTGTTTTCCATTTCAAAAGCGTTTCGAATGCCTTTCAGAAGCCTGAGACATCTTCGAGAGGAAAAAGAATGTGCACACCATCTTGGAATTTCCTCTAATTGAAATGTTATAGGTTAGTTTTCTTTTGCAACACGAAATACCAATGCTGGACACCAGATTGAGTACACTCGTAATAATAGTGCACATATGAAAACAAACTGCTTTCACGCGACTACAACATTGAGTACAGTAGGACACACTGATGAATCTGTTAAGTCTGCTAGAATCGAGAGACTTGAAATGAATTTATCAGCAATTTGCCGACTACTATGTTTTCTTACCGTGCATGGAGCAGGGGTGAGGCGCCATCCCGCCCATCTGGAGGCCGAGGTCGGTCGGCATGCCGTAACAATATTCCGGGTAATATTCTCCATTGCCGTACAGCTCGGGGGGACACCCCGACGTCTCGTAATATCCGGAGGCAATCATGGACGTTATCATTAATCCGACAAAAATTCCGTTACAAAAACGATCAGCCCAACAATAACTGGGAGATCGACGAAGGCGCGGCGATGTATACGAAAAATATCAAAAAAGAAACAAATACTCGATACAAAAAAAAGTTATGTATACACGATAAAAACTTTACCCTCCCACTACTACTTTCGGTTCTAACAACACGAACGAAATGAAATAATATTTTCCGCGGAGAGATTGTCACATTCGACCCAATCTGTTCCAAAAAAAAACGGAATCTATCATAGATGCCGCGACGAGTCAACTAATACGATGTCCTACCACCAAACATCGCGATACATAGACGACGACGATCGAGTCTCAACACAAAAACGCTATACACTAAACGTCATTGAATAAAAAAAGGCACAGAATCGTAGAAATCCGTCAACGTGGATGACAATCGAAATTTTCCCCAATTACACTCGGTGGAGGCTGGTCGTAAAAAGGTCAATAGCCAGACGAGACAACAATCGCGCACAACAATTCGACAAAACGCATCGAGAGTTGATAAAAACAGTCCGTAGACGTATTCGCAATGTCTGAGCCCGAAACGACGGGCGAAAAAAAAAGTTCACTAAAAAGGTAGAAAACGACGACTCAGCCGTCGGGTAAAAATCATCCGAAAAAAAATATCTTCGCAAAAATTCGGCGCTCGAGGGACAGAAACGAGCAGGTCCGACCAACTCGATCGCTTCCCCGGCACCCCGTAGAAAAAGTCACGAGAGGGCGCTGAGTAGAATGACCGAAAAAAAATCGTCTAATCTTGTACCGAAACTTGGTTAACGCGGTTCGAACACACCCTGTACCCGGCCGATCACAACACACAACAATCACGGTGAGGGGATCCAACCTGGGGCTGTGGGGGGACAATTTTGACAAATTAGGTTGGAAAAATACCCCCGACAACGAACGAACGAAAATTAATTCGACGACAGGACGCAGAAACACACAAGAACAAAACGCGGCGACATACACACACTGACTGTGTGGCATGGACTGACGGGCGGGCACTGGCAGTGGTAAAGCGGCGGCGGAAAATCGTTTTTGACGTGGCACTGTTGGCTCACACACACACACATACACGCGCAGGCAAACAACACTAAAATTTTGGCTCTCCACTCCTCTCTCTCGGTACGTTTCGGCCAAAGTCTCCAGCCGCTCTCCTACACTGTAGACGTCGGTTCGGCGGTTTAAGTTGCTGAACGCGCCCGTGCGAGTTGCGCGAGAATTTTTTTTTTGTTTTGCAGAGCGGCGGGGAGAGGCGATTATCCTCGCGCTGAGCCTCCACACAGAGTGAACCAGCCCCGCGAATCTTGACTCGCACTCCCCCGCCCCTCCCTCAAGTGGCCTTCCAAAACATTAGCCATCATACCCTCCCTCTAATTCCTCCGCAATGCCGGGGAGTTCACCAAAAAAAGGGATATGGAAAGAAGAAATTCGCAACTTCAAATTGACAATTTTTACGTGATTTTCTGCTCCTGATTTGAAACTTTGAAAAGAAAGAAGAAAAAAATCATTGGATCGTGCAGAGTGGTTCAGGAAGCGCGTAGAATAAACAAATAATCATTTGAATTAATATTTGTCAAAACTTATTTTCGTAAGCTAGTTGAAAACTCCAATGACACCACCCCCCCTCAAATTGATTGCTGATTACATAACATTTTTAATGCAACAATCATTGGGTTCCTCCGATGAAAAAAAAATAATTTTCTCGTAAAAAACTCGTTCCAGTTCCTATATATTGTTGTTGTTATGATCCGTCAAGTCGTTTCCGATTCCTGGTGACGCCATGGACAAGTGCTCTCCAACTGGGCCGGTTCGATGACTTGCTTTGTCATATATATAAATAAATAAAATGAACCCAGGCGTTCCTAAGTTCCTCAAAAAAAAGAACCAGTTCCTACCTCCAGTACCTACCCAACACTGGATGCCACAAATACTTATCAATAAAATGCAAGTCTATTTTGGACAGGAAACGATGCATAACACAATTTTCAATATTGATTTGTGGGAGTTTGAAAAGTACAGAATTTCGAACCAGCCGTCAAAACGTATAATCAAAAACAAGCTTAATTGAAATTGAAAGTTCATAGCGGCGCTGTGCTGGAACCACTCTCCTTGATAACCAATCTAGTATTTAGCCAAAGGTTTGTTGTTCTCGAAACATCATAAACTTTCCCTAATACAACAGCGTCTAAATCTTCACCTTTTTGTGGCAAATGGAAAGAGTGACAGCCCCATTACATTAGGAATTTATAAAACACTAGCACAAAGCACCACCATAGAGGTCAGTTCAAATGTATAAAAAAAAACTGAGTGGAATTTTTCTATGCCCGGCAATACCTGACCTGCACGGGCATTTGGCTAGCTGGCGATCTCATGTACCAGATCGCCTAGCATACGGGCATCATGTGAACATTATTTTAAATTGCCAATACATGTGTGTGCAAATGAAGGTTGAAAATATGACACGCAAAATGGTCAAGGTTTGTTCAGATAAAACATACGTACATGTTCGTACACACTTGCCAAACATTAAATTGGCCTTTTAATTCGCATTACATTATAATAATCACGCCTGAAAAAAAAACCTTCCGAAATTTGAAAGTCTGCATCAACCTGAGCTGACGGACTCTACACTGTTGAAGTTACATGTGATTATTTTGACATTCGATATAATTATAAAAATATTTCAAGCAGGTAAAATTGAGACTCTTGCCTACCCCTCTGTTTTGACCGCCATACACGAAATATTTAAATCCAGATTTATTCGAATAAAATTAATAGTTGCGCGCAGGTATAGATATAAAAATTAATCATCATTTGATTATGTTGTTATATTGGACAGTCTGCATAGTTGAAACAACGTCAACAGCATATGTGTGGTACATTCTGACGGCATGTGACTTTTCACACGGAAACACGCTATCACCACCAAACTATTACTCCAATATTAGGCCACTGCTCGAAATATTGTCGCCCGACAAGTGCTCGCATAAATTATCCGTTCGTGTTTTATAGCCTATAAAGTGATACAGGCATACCCACAAAAAGCCATTAAATAAAATCACGTTTTCCACACACCAATCATCATTAGACCGTGTCATTTGTAAACAAATTCGTGGATTAAAAATCGTAGCCTATACCGCGTCGGACATCTGTATAATTTCGTTCAACCGACGATGGAAAAAGAGTTATCCAATCAAAAACTTGGTGGTAGTTGATACTGACTTGTATAGAACTGACCGATATATAAAATAACGGCGTAACAGATACCTATTTGCCCAGTAGAAGCCGACTGGTTTGGTAAAAAGGCTGCAAAAATTTGAGCAACTCTTATTCAAAATAAATTCGCTAATCCTGGGAAAATAATCCTTTTCAAAGAATAAACTTTGATCACAGTTAGATATTTATAATTATTCAAGTAGGATATCGTTTTTTATGCTTGGTGATTGTGTACATGTATCTAGTCTACATGCAATTTGAACTAAATTTCGTTATGGTCTTGAAGACGTTAAATTCAAATCCCAAAAATTAGAATAAATGTTTGTTTTTAGTTTTTACGTGAATATGTAACAATTGTTATCTTGGGTGATGAAAAAACAGCACTAAAAAATACCCTATACGCTCTCGTTATTCGATTCAAAACCTGCTGAACTTTGTAGTTTTAGTGCTAACGCACAAAAGATTTAAAAAGTTGGATTAGTAGGTTGTACGGTGAAACATTATTTAAACAGGCGTGTGTCTAGTACATTGTTGCAGCCCCACTTCATGTTCGCACCAGACAAGGCAATAATTGCGTGCAGAACTAATTGATTTTGGCTACCGTGCTTTCGCAGGGGATAATAGTGGGGACCTCTACATCAATGTATGGCATATACGCAACAGGTCACCTATCCCACCAATTATACAAGTAAGACCAAAAGGACTTGTGACTCGTGAAAATGAGCTTGTTGCACATATACTCGAGTATATGTGTAAAGCTTTTTACAGAGAATAGATTAAGGTCAGAACTAATGCATGTTCACGTGTAGACTGACGTTCGAAAACTTAAACATCAGGTATATTGGTCATAATTGGAAAGGTGTCGGAACTCATTGTGAATAAATAATGAGTACGTTAATGACCAGGTTACAGCACAAATTATCCGATTGAAAAAATTGTAGCATTGTAGTTAAAAACAATGTGCTTATGCCAAAAATTTTAAAAATTGTCGGAATTTCTTTTCATTAAATAATGTGTAGGTAGGCTATTCACTCACAATTATGTCAGAATAAAAAATACTAGTGACACGAAGCTGCCTCGCATTGCAGTTAAAACAATCTTTGTTGACGTCAAATAAATTCCTAATTCAATTCTTAAAAACAGCCTCACGATAATTCGTGGGTTTTTTTTCGTAGACTACTAGTCTGCCCTGATTTTACTCTTATCTGATAAAACGTCTCCGAAGTTCAATGATCCGACCACTTCTTGGGACACCTTGCGAGCGCCCGAAGCAAAAATGAAATGTTAGAAAACAACATTGTTCACTGGGTATATCGTAACTTCGTTGGCTGTTTGCACATGCCTACACCGTGTATATTAAACTGATACAGTTTGACAGTAAATGTGAAAGTGTCGAATATTATTTTTTTTTTTTTATAATTCACCGTAGCGCCTAGTGCACTACAGGAATACTGCACCCTCGTGTCTCTTTGGAGATAT
>JAUJYS010001069.1:0-18915 GCA_033995665.1 Melogona broelemanni | reverse complement strand
TGGAAGCTCAGGGGCGACGCCAGTACCCCAGGCTAACGAATGAACGAAAGCCTGCGCCGGGAATCGAACCCGGGACCCTTGGTTTCGTAGCATGTCCCCATACCCACTGAGCCATCGGTTCGTACAGTACAGTACAGTACAGTCCGGGTTCGATTCCTGGCACGGGCTCTCATTTGAAAATGTGCCTCTCACATATTGTCACTGCAACACGAGGATTTATTAACCAGCTTCAGCGATATTCACTGGAGTAGTTGGGGAAAAAAAATAGTTTATCTTTCTAAACAAAAGATTTATCTTTCAAATCCAGCCTCAAGAGGTAGGTACCGAAGCCGCGTTGCTTCTTTAAGCGCATAAACATTCAACAGTTAACCCAGCCGCATTGAACTATTTCGCTCGTAGCAGCTCCGTAAATCGCTTTTTAATTACGCGCGGCAGGTCGCCGCAGGGGATTCAATCCTCGGCGGAGACGACAGACTTGGCTTGTGTTTGCGGCGTCGCGGAGGTACAGGCCCCGGGCGGCGGATGACCTGGAGTGAAACCTGCGGCGGGGGCCTCCATCTGCTATTCTTTAAAAGTTTTAATTACAACGCCGTCGCGCCAATGGCTCATTTGCGTGCCTATTAAAGCTGGCGGGGGCGGGGAAAGGCCATCGGGAAAACCGCTTGAAATCCGGAACAGACCGAATCTTCCTCTCAGACAGAGCTCACGTTGTTTTCAATGGCGACTTGTTTACTTGCTGTCGTAACCAGAAGAAATGGGAGTGATTACAAGTTTTGACAAATCCGTCGGCATTAATGTGTCACGAGTTAACGGATGTTTCAATGTGAGTTCCATCTATACAGTCTGGACTTGTGGAATCGGAACTCGGACTCTGGGAATGACAATAATAGTACGGAAATTTAAAAATTGAAACAGGGAAAACGATTATCAAATTTAATTAAATTTTGCAAAGTTATTGGTAAGACCTTTCTTTTAAAAAAAAAATGTCATGGTGCAAACGTGCACTTGTGTTACGCCATCAAATTATATTGAAGTTCGTATATAAGGTGTACTAAAGAGAAGCGCGTTTTCTAAATCCATGAAAGTTCCCCCATCTTGCCGGTAGATGGCGGCTCAAGTCTCGCCCCCCGCCATACAGAGGATGGACTTGCACAAAACATGGTTAACTGCTTCACCCTTTATATGACGCGCGTATGGCTCTACGGCGAGAATTTTATTTTCATCGTCATCTTAATTTAACAGATTCGAGTTTAATATGTTTGGTGCCTCTCTCTCTCATTTAATCAAATGTGGAAACACTTCCCAATCGTTTAAACACGAACGAGTGAGAGTTTATATCGCCCTAACCGAAGAACTCCTTTTAGAGCGTGCTTCAATAAACGTTTAGCAATCTGTTAATTGAATAATGTCAACGGCTCTCCTCCCTCTACTCTCTCCCACTTCTACCTCCACCCACCGATTGAAACGCCGTTCACAGAAACACGGAAAGATAATTATCGACTTGAAAGCAAACCTCTGTCGAGTGGTGATTCAATTTTCTAAATTGGGTTGCACGGCGGGGGCGGCACGACGCGCCAGGGTCTGTCGAAGTGGGGAAAGAGGGCAAGGGATTGGAATCGGGGCCGACACGTAATTTAAATCTGTCGATGTCGAAATCTTGGAAATCATGACACGTTTAGAACCGACATTGGGCATATGGGCCATCGATGGAGCAGTTCTAACGAGAGATGACGTATTGGACGGTTCACCAGATTGGTGCAATGTTATTTTTGCCTTTTTCACCGTGTCGACTGTATTGTGTAATATTTTTATTATTGAATTTTTTAAATATGAACGTAATTACATTCATAGATTTATATGCACGTAAAGTTTAATTTAATTTACGTTTATGCTATTACTTTTTTAAATATCCAATTGTGCTAATTTATTTTTTGTTTGCATGTTTACCCTGGCGTTAGATCCACAAAATGATTTAATAATATTAAAATTTGTTTAACTTTGTGTGTAAAATCGAGATTAACACATTAGTAATTTATTGCAAAAATAAAATTCGTACTAATCTAATGAAAAAAGTAAATTAATAAAACTGCGTACAAATTAATGAAATAGTAAATTAATATTTCTTTAAAGATAACTGAGGGAGAGCTATGTACAGAAAAATGATAACAATTAATAACGGTATTTTAATTCATATTAGTTTAATGGGAACATGAAAATAAATAATAACGAATTTCAAACTTAAACATTACACTTTTTCCGTATAACTTAAACATAGCGATATAATTCGCAAATACAAATTTTGGGATTCACCTATCGCCGTGGAACCTTTCTCTCCATCCAACAAGTTGCCCGCTGTAGGCGCTCGTAAAGGCCGAAACTGCTTGTAGCTAATAATTGGCAAACTGGCGCCGGCGCACTCTGGCGTCATTATAGGTAGGGGGCACTCCATCGTCTGGGAGCTAATTACAAATAAGGAGGAGGGTGGGGGAATGGTGGGTTACTCCGATCAAGACTTGCATTTCTTGTCACGATGTCACTTCGTTTCACGTCAGCCCTCCGCCGTTCCTTCCCACTACTACGAGTAGATCCCCCGGCCTCCTACTGATGGTGGTTATAGCTTTATAAGTGTTCGATGCATTATGTTGCTGAGCGCATCGCGGTGTCAGCTGGGATACATTGTCGGGGAATGAGAGGACGGAGTTCAGTCGCGGTCAAAAAGGGGCGACTTGTCTTTCAAACTTTTGTTTCAAACGCGTGGCTAGAAAGTTTGAATTTAACTTGAAATGAACATTAATTGTCTGTTTTTTTTTTCCAACTTCTTGATGACCTTTTTAACCAACTTGCACACGTCCTAGAAAGCTGAAATTTTGTGCGTAGTTCAGTGTCATGAAACATTTTAATCATTCAAATTTTGAAAAAAAATATAATTTTTTTTTTCAAATTTAAAATTTTTTAGATATTTTTATTCTTAAATTTAAAAAAAAAAAATTACAAAATAAAATGTATGCTCATGTCGATGTATAAATCAAAGGTTATATCCGATGTTTCTTATCCTATTTACATTTATTTGTTACAAGAGCTGCACGCGAGAGCCAATGTGGACGGTGCAGTGCGGTGTAGTGTTTAGCGCGTCGGACTCGTACACACGGGATCGCGGGTTCAATTCCCGACCGACACCTCTGCATTTTCTTCTGTTTGTTGCCTTTGCCACATAACCGTGTCACGAAAATATAAAATGGCTGCAACGTTGACCACCAGCCACCAGAGGGCACCACTCTCCGTATGCTAACGAAACCAATAATAGAATAACGCCACGGGTTACTAATAGTGTCGCTGCTGTCGGCGGCCGTTTCTTGGGCGCGATCGCTTCAACAACTTTCAACGTTTCTCTGGAAGCGATCTGTAACAAAATTACATCCGTTCACTTACAATATAAAATCCGCGGATGTAGTGAAGCGGCAACGGATTGATCCGGACAGGCGTTCAAACCCACCCGCACCCATACGCTCATAGGCGCGTCCGTAAATAATATTACAAGATACTCTTATGTGTGGGTGAGAAATGTTCTAAGTGTCTCGTGGGCTCAATAAATCTATTTCTGGAGCAGTTTTAAAAGTTTTTTTAGACGAAAAAATCTCCGAATACCATTATCACGGAAGAATCTTTTTTTGAACTGTTGTTAAGGGGGCTTTCTTAACGGTTCAGCCTCAAAGCTCTCCCCGCCCCCAACACAGGACGACTTGGAGCTTCTGCCAAACCTAGGTTTTTCAGATCGAGGTAGGGATTGTCAATGTGTTCTCGACATCATATAGGGAAAGGTTCCAAAGTTTTACTTTCATTCCGAAGGAAAGCGCGCGCACTTTTTTTTATTTAATATCATTGTTCATATATAAAAAATATTAAATATTAAAGAAAAAAATATAAAAATATAAATTATACACAAAAAATATTCAATCTGTGGTGTATATTTTGATCAATACCCCGAGATAGAATAAACGAGAGTCCCCGCGGTTGGAATCGAACACGGGACCGCCGAACTGCAGCCGGTGACAATACCGACTGGGCTATTACGTTATGTTTTGTCTTAATGTCTGTAGATCGAAAAAAATTCCAAAGGCCCCGGTCGGGAATTAAACCCGCGTCACGGGAGCAGTAGTTTGGTACGCGCTAACCACTACGCCACACGGCAAGGCTTGAGCCTCGCTTTTGACAAACCCCCCCCCGCCCCCTCTCACACGATGAACATAGTTTCGTGCGTCTCGCTAAACTTATCACTGCCTGTCACTTTGATCAGTTGTTTTTGACTGGTATTGTGCAGCGTCACTCTATATTCAATTTAGAAGACATTCGTTCTCCGGTAAGTGTCGACATTGAGATAAATATCCTCCGGGGTCCCTCCCTATAGAGCCTTACGCGAAATCCAATTCCCTAGATCGATATGGAATATATTTCGCGCGTGCCTGCCTTCCATGGAAGACTGCTTGAAACAAATTCTTCGCTGGAGACTTAGAAAATTTAATGGAAGCAGAGAATTTTTTTTTTTTTAAACTGGCGACAAATTTTCAATGTTGAACTAAGTACTTGTCACAGCTCATTCGCTTGAAGCGAATCTGCTCTGGGATTCCTAAAGGAATCAGTTCCAGTTCCCGTTTCTTCTTTGAAATAAGGAACCCGTTTCAGTTCTAAAAGAAATTGATAGGAAATTAACCGTTCCTGGTTCATTTTCAAAAATAATTTTAGAAGTTTTCCGATCATTTTCCGCCCCTTCGATAAAAAAAATTAAAAAACGAAAAAATGTCTTTCTGAACGGATACAAATATCTAAAGTTTCATTTATTATATTTATATTTATTATTTTTATATTATTTATATTTATTTAACAATTCTTTTGATCAATGGAATTTTTATCCCATGAGCTTTTAATGCGAACATACACTTTAAAAAATAAATATTGAAATGAGAGTAGGGATACAATATTTGAATATTAATTATTATGTTGCACACATAGTGAAAGGAACGACCGTTCCAGTTCCTGCACAACAGGAACAAAACAGTTCCTAGGAGCGGAATATTTTCCTGTCCTTTCCTTCCTAACTACCCAGTAACTTTATACTCTGTACGTTGTAAACCAAGTGTTGTGGAAGGACTATTTTCAGAGTATTAAACGCGAAGGATCCCAGGAGCAGAATCGAGCTAACCTAAAAGTCCGTACCCAGCAATCGCGAAATGAAATTGCCGCCCCGGGCTCCCCGATCGACAGAGCATTGTCCATACATGGAGGGAGATCGAGTTTTGCCGCGACGGTCTCTCCTACCAGCAAATACAAATATTAAACTTTTGGAGCAAATATTGAGCTGCTTACATCGCCGCTGGCAATGTGATCTAATTGATTCGAGCGCCGGCGTGGGCAGGGCAAGGAATAACAGGGGCCAGGGGAGCAAGGGCAATAGCAGGCATTGACGTGTAAACGAGATGTTGTCTTGTTTTGAACCTACTCACTGGAAAATACTTTACTTATTGAATTAAAGACATTTCCTAAGTCGTAATCAAGCAACAGTCAACAACATGTTTTGGAAGAGGTACCGTGTTAGTGCATTGGGCTACTACCCCTGGGATTGCGGGTTCAATTCCCGGTAGAGACTATCGAATTACTAAGCCTTCCTTCAAAAGGCTTAGTAATTTTACCCCATATATTCAATACATGAACGTATTAATGTTTTAACCCCTTACCGCATGAATTTTTTGTTTTCAATGAAAAAAATCACAGACACGTACAATTACCCATAGAAACCGGGAAAAATAATTAAAAAAATAAATTTTCATTTTTTCAAAAGTTATGACGTTTTTTCGGCAACTTTTTGAAAATTTCAAAGTTTAAAAAAAATTATAAAAAAAAAATTTTGAAAAAAAAGAAAGCCATTTATTGTTTGATAAGCAAGCCAGAAATTAAGGAAAAAATGTTTTTTGGCAAATTGAAATAAAAAAATGTTTTTTTTTGCATCTCTAATTTAGGCCTAAATTTTTCAATTTTTTCGATTTTGTCGATTTCAAACGCTGACAGCTTCATCACATTGAATTTTTTTGCCAAAAAATTTTTCACCTTTGTAGAAATGTTCTTTGATATGTCCTTTACATTATCCATTAATCAAATTTTGAAAATTCATTCCCAGTAATATTTTACAACTGAAACATTATCATGTATCATATATGATACTCCATGCGGTAAGGGGAACCTTCCCTCGAAAAGGAATTTAAGTCATGGGATCCTGTACCATATCAGGTACGCGTTAGAAATCCTTATCTACCCTATCAAGTCTAGACTAGGCAAAAATTATCCGCTCGTCCTATGGGTGACTTTGAAGTGGGGAAACGTTTACAGTTTAAGCACTCTTTTCAATGAAGGAATCTTTTCAGTTAAAAAATATGATCGTTGAACTATTTTTGAATCAGGGTAAAGACATAACCGAACTTACTTATGGTCGATTGCATCTATATATTTTTTTTAAATACGACCAACGACGATTTGGCAATTACATTTTAATACAATTGATTTTATGACCTATGATTGTGGTCGGTAGTGTATTTATATAATTGTACAAATGATATTTCTCGATTGTTGAGAGATTTGTGTCTTTATATTGCATATATTTTTACTGTGTTTAAGTCAGTTTAGCTTAATAAAGTGAGTAGAATAGCGTTACCGGAATAAGTAGCACAACTTAAACACAATGGATTTTTATTTATTTCGCTAGTTCAACGAGATAAAATTAGTTAGAACCCGCGCAAGAAATCGATCCCAGAACCCCAGTCACCAGCGACTGTGATTCGACGATTCGTATTTACCAAACACATACTCCTAAATGGAAATATTTCGCACGTTTAAGCTGACGTAGCTCTTGTAACGATATAAAGCCGATTTTGCAGCGTACCAGGTGGAAGATTAATTTAATTCCCTGAAGAAAAAACAACTCGCAAGACTTAAACACAATAAACATTGCGCGTGGAGAACGGGCGTTTAGAAGAAAAGCACTCTTTGTTTTCAAATCACCGTGTGCAAATTTTTGTAAGACAAATGCGGCTTTACGTGTTCGAGACACGAGACTGTTCTTACCTTGGGATAATCCTTGACTGGTACAACGACTTTCACTTGTAGCTTAATCGGCTTGTCCTTAGTCACTTCCAGATATCTGGAATCCACAGGCGGTGAACTTTTGCCAGACACGCCGCCATTTTGTAAACGCTCCAATTCTGTAGAGAGAAAAAAATATGGAAGAGAAAAAATTAGTGTCAGTCTTTTTAGGATAAAAAAAAATACAAAACAGATCACCCATAATCAATTCAATGCTGAAAATATTAAAATAGAAACAACAAAACCAGGACAAGACTGGGGCTAAGGACGATTTGTGTACAACTCTCGCTGAAAATATTGTCGTTGGAATACCAATGTCGTATATATGATCAGGCCGAGAGGTGAGCGTGCTCGCTCGCCAACCAGTGGATCTGGGTTCGATTCCCAGTATAGTCGATCGTTAGATTGGCTCGTGGTATTGCGCGGGGGAAGGCAATGGCAAACCACCTTTGTATTCTGCCAAGGAAAGTCAAAGGGCTTCTGCTCCCTGAAGTCACTAGGTGTCGGGGAGCGAGGGTCGGGGTCAGGAGACGACACGCTGAACATAAGAACAATACCCATGTCGGAACACTTTTTGCTTTAGCGTGCTCAATATGTAAAACAACTTGATATTGGTGCAGTGTTTTCTCTCTTCATTTAACGTGGGGGGTTCTGTCGTCAACGAGCTGGTACTCGTTGACGACAGACATTGTTTCCCAAATAGAACAAAATAAATAACGCCACTTTTTAAGACCGCGTTAAATGAAGAGCTCATGGTTATCTAACCGGGTTTTCGTTGGCCGAAACGCTTGCCTAGTAACCATGGTAACAGGGAGAAAGGATGGGGTGAGGTTCTTACTACGCGACTCCATGTAGGCATGATACAATTATCTTTGTATATATTACATAATAAGGACGATGTCTCGTGTTTCTCTAGGCATTCAAACGCATGTATAAACGTACGCAGGAGGTTCGCCCACATTATATTGAAATTCGAAAGAGGAACTCACTCGTTTATAAAACGCCCACTAAATCTCATATTGCTTCTCCTCTTGAAACGCTGTCAGTTGTTCTTGTCGCACATATTAAAAAGGTATGTGGTTGTATTTATTTTGGACTTTATGAAGCATTATTTGGTTTTAAATGCCCCTAAATTAAAATCCGGCATTTTTAATTTTGTCATAAGAGATTTATTATCATGTATATGATATACATTTTTTAATATTTTTATTTCATATTTCTCTTAGAGTTGCTAAGCAGTATTTTTCCCTCACTTGCGAATTGCGGTTCCGATTCCAGGCGCGGGCTCTCGTCTATTCGAAATAATATAAGAGATGGAATGTATTTTTTGATCAAACACGTAAGGGCACAGGGTCCCGGGGCAGCGCCAGAGAAAATAAACGAACTGAGCCTGGCCAGCTCTTGTTTAGAAATAATATCAAAATGTAAAATGCGAAATGCGAAATTATGCTTAAAGTAATATTTTAATATTATTTCTAAACGAGAGCTTGCCAGACTCTGTTCTTCTATTTTCTTCGGCACTATCCCGGGACTAAGTTCCCTTGTTCGCGTCTATTCAATCCTGGGGGTACTGGTGAAATGTTAGCCCTCACCATATTGCCACACGACACGAGGGGTACTGAATAAGAACAATAAAGAAAAAACAAAAGAAAAAAATATTTTACAATCCATTTATATCTCAACGCGGGCGGTAATGCTAATAAAAATGTATTACTACCATTGACCGCCAGGCGTCGCATTGGCGTTCTATTGGAAAATAAATCCGCCAGGTTCTCTGATACCAATTGAAGTTATCCTCCCGGAGCGAGTCAACGGCTACCTTCCTTTTCATTATTGGCACTCTAGCGGCAGAAACGAGCGATATATCATGCGCCACTAACGGCATCGGTCCGCACGAAAGCTCTTTACGGGAAGAGCCGCGACACCAAATTGATATTGGCTGAGTGAAGACGAAAACGCGCGTCTAAGCTGCATTTACAAAGAGCAAGAAGTGCATCGACGATGTCACAAACAGCTCACACACGAAACAGTGTTTATTTTCTGGCGACCAGTCTCGGAACAGTATAGCGTTGGCCATTCATTCCGCCAACCACTTTCTGCAATCCTAAGTGACGAGTTCACTCAGGGGTATGGAAATAACTGTTATTGAACTTCTGGGAGGGTTTTTTTCTGCATTTTTCTTTCGCGAAGCCCTAAGAGTGGCCTTGAAATTATGCCTAATCTTTATTTCGTACCTAGGTAGGGATCTTAAACTTACACCTGATATTGAACATGCACGGATCCTTTACTACCAAATCGAAGGAAGGAACGTGTATCAATGTATTTGTCCCGATAAATTAAGAACATTTCGATCGGGAATCGAACTCATGTCACGGGCAAAGTAGTTCGACGCGTTAGGCACTGCTCCATTCGGCACCTCTAGGAATTTTAGCTAATAATTTAGGTAATAATTTGTGGGTAAAATTGACTAACAATATCAGTAATTTCAAAGGGTCTATTTTAGTTGTGATGCCATTAATGAATTATTAAGGTTATAATGTGTAATTTTACCTTAAGAACACTGCTCTACTGAAAGCTAAAGTGCAACTTATGTAGTTGCTAGGTGTGTCGCCTAGCGTTCTATAAGTAGAGTCTATAATTTGAAAGGAGCAATTGCACTTAATGATTCACAAAGTGGACCATTAAAAATAAATGTAATTGGGGCACAGTCGCTCGAATCACGATCCGCCACTGAGTGCTAAGTATACTGAATGAGCAAAAGTTTTAAAGAAAGCTGACGCTTTATCATATTGGTTAATCAATAAGGCAACGGATAAAGTGATTTCCTAGAACGGCACCAAAGAACGCGCGTTAAATGTCGTTCGCCCACGCCATAGGGCGAAACATCTGCGATCGTCTCTGCGTACCGCAAAGCAATGGCGTTGGTAGTGTTTGCTAACGTTTGACGGATTCAGGGGGCAGCGCATAAAAGTACCACGCTGGTCTATGAAGCCTGTGACGACCTCTTATATTACATGAAACACGGGAGTATAAAGGGATCGCCGAAGAACCATATTTCGCGTCATAGGCCACTGTTTCACCCAAGATATATTTAACTGACATGGAACTGATAATGATCTGTCCGCATAGAATTCCTAATTGTCAATATTCACACTGATGGTATGTTGAATAAAGTATGTAAATAGTGTGTAATATGGAAAGTTGTGTGTACGGTCGACATGGGAATTTAATTTTTAATTAACATTTATTAAACAGGGGATGGGAAAAGAATTGAAAAATAACAAAAGTAAGTGATTTCCCGATGGTTGATGAATATGGCGCCACCTAGAGATGGTCCAAAACCGGTTTCCGGCGCCCTTCGACCGTAATTCGACCGAGACCCACAAAAATTTTACGGCCCGACGAAACGGGCCATTCGGTGACCATAGCAACACAGATAAGCAGGTCAAACGGAACAATTGGTCGCTCTCCGTTACCAACGGTTCCGAAATGCCGTTTTTGTTGACGACTCGGCTGGCCCGGGTCCAACAAACGGCCAACTAATCTGACATCTTCTCGCATCTGACATCTTCTCAAGGGGTGAAAGGGATTGGGGAACCATTGGGATTCGATACTCTACCCAGACTGTCGTTTTTTACTTTCGCGGTTTATTTCCTGTCGTCTTTCCAGCCGATCGGCTAGAGTACCCAGGTGCCCGGCGAATGCTTTTATTAAGGCATTAAGACTGTCTGAATGACTTTCGGCTGGCAGTGGTGGGGGAGGGGGAGAGTGGAAGGAAGCCTGCGTCTGTCGTGGGACCGCCAGCGGAAAAAAAAAGGGGACGAGATTTATTTTTTATGCCGGGAAAATATGGCCGAGTTTAAGTGTGGTGGCCGGTACTCCAGTTTCCCCAGATGGGAATACGACTGAATTACGTGTCATGTGTGTTTGGAATTTTAAAGAAAAAAAATTGACGTTGAATTTTGATATAATATTTTTTGTCACTGGCTATGACGTTGTTCAATTCCCCCTCTGTGCGATGCAGTTGCTTATTGGGTGCCCCCCATGTGCGGGGCGTTACAGAGTACCAGTTAAGATTTTTGATGTTTCAGTGGATCGATGACGTATGGATTGATGATGATTTTTACGGTCCGTCTAGCCCAGTCGGTATTGCTCGGTAGCTCGGACGGTCCCGGGTTCGATTCCCGGCGTAGGCTCTCGGTTTTATCGATCACGGGGTACTGGTGAAAATGTACCCTTCAAACATTGTCTAAGCGACACGAGGGGAATAGAATCTCATGTAGTAATATTTGCTACAGTAATCACTAAAATAAATTGATCGAATCGTAGGGGTATAGAATGGTATCCGAATAGGTTCACCTATCAGATGTGAATTTGAACGGATTGAAGTTACAGGATTTTAATGGTGGAGATGCTTCCAAAGCAATATCCGTATTATTTTGCCGGAATATATTTCATGTTGAAAAGATATTTCTTTATTATATATTTTTCTGCTTCTTTTTTATTTTTAAACGTAAAGGTTGTGAAGAGAAAAAACCTTATTTTTCTCTTTAAGGAAACGCTTATTTTTAAATTGTGTTAAAAAATGTGTTCTATTTTTTGTTTATGGAATTAGACTACACAGATATTTTATTAAAACTCGCCCAGTCGGTATTTGTGACATGGACTCTGGTTCGAATCAAAAAAATTTAATGAAAATACGTCACTCAGATACTTTTAACTACTCAAGTTGCTGAACGGAATGAGGGGGGGGGGGGTTGTTGCCGACTGCAAGGACAGGCCTTGTATTTCGTTGGAGGCCATGCCAAAGGAATGCCAGTCGAAGATGCTCGAAAGAGATTGGATGGAAGTTATGAAAATGGGGTAGAGGATGAGAGGGAGGGGGTAAACGCGTTCCTGTGCCACCGGGGGTCAAGCAAAGAAACGGCGACGCGAACAAAAGCGTTGGTTCGAAGCAGGAGCATTGCCGATGGCGCGAAATACAACGTACAGTACGTGTACGTATTGGCGACCCTCCGGAGGAAAAAAGGAATCCCGACACTTTCTCTCCAATGAAATTTTTTTCGTGTGTCTCGCGACAGATAACGACGGGGTCGAGGCCACAAAGAAACGTGCGAATGCGTGGAGAGTGGTTGTGGTCCCCCCTCCTCCCACGTAAATGTAGAACAAATTTGCGAACTTTTTCACCCACGCTGGGCAACAAAAAAATGAGTTTTTGCGTATTAGTTTGAGTGCAGCGGCGATAGATGGCGCTGGCATCGAGCTTTTGTAAGTTTATGTGAGCACCATTGGTAGATGTCGCTGGTATCGGCAAAAAATGGCGCTATAATTTTTAATAGAGTTGAGGTGGCGAGTTGTCGCGGGGTATCATTGATTTCAATACAGCACCGAGATCAATTTAAACTATGTATTTATAATTGAAACAGGCTAAATTTCCTCAATGTTTCTTATAAATATTTATGTCTCTTTGGATATTACAACTTTTTAACAAGTTATTACAACTTTAAGGTTAACAGAAAAATCTTTTAATCTGAAATTTCAAAAATTTGCCAAATAATCATAAAGTGTATGGTTCAATAAGATAAAGAGTTTTTCATTGTACGACTCGTCGTATCCCAGTCGGTATTGCAACCAGGTGCGGTGCGGTAGTCGCATGTTCGATTCCTGACAAAGTAATGTTTCATTTTGAAATTCTATTTATATTTGCCGGGTTACGTCGTGTTATTTTTATGTATCGAAAAAACAATGTTATTTCCTGCTGCGTTTCGCCAAGAACAACTTCGTTTTAATTTTGCTTCGCGAACAAAAAACGCGCGGTCTATGGTGGCGCCATCTATCGTCAATGCACACACAATATCAAGACTAGGAATCAACCAGCCTGCTCTGACAAAGAAGGGGTTCGCCAAGATCTCTCGTCGGTATTCGTTCGCACAATGTGGGCGCGATTCAAAAAAACTGTGAATGGGGATGGAAACTTGCGTCTTTCGGATTTCGTCTATCACGAACCTCTCTCTCTCTCTCCCTTTCTTTCCCTCGCTCTTCATATACCCTATAGTGCCCACGAAATTCGATTCCGTTTGTGTTTGAATAGAACGTGGACCTGGGCTTGGGATTCCGTCCGACAAATTAAGAGGTGAAACGCGCCCCTCCCTACTCTCATTCCTTGGTTTGACGGGCCATCGAAAATAGTTGGCGGAAAGAATTTTCCACTTTGCAGGGTGATTTGGTAAAAATCGTACACGATTGTATTCAAGGATAAGGACATGTTCGCCTGCTATTTACAAAACTGGGGTTCAGAACATTCCCGATCGAGTTCTTTAAAATGTTTAGGATGAGAAAAATTCGTACGAACGCCATTCTTCAGAATGGAAGTAAAACCATGGGACGAATTTGAAACCAATACTTTTGTAAGGCTGTTTTTTCAACAATACAAAAAAAATACTTGAATATTTTATCGTTTCGAATGCAATTGGGGATTTTTAGTTTTTTTCGTACTCAGAATTTCTGACAGTGAATGTAAATAATTAGAGAGGGTCGTTACTGAGCCATTACTAAAACTGATCTTGACCTGATTAAATATGGCATTATGAACATCATTCAGTTATTAAACGAGTCCCTGGCTCCCTCACAATAGTCACAATAGCATAATCCACTGAATCACCCTGTATATGTTTGGGCCCACCGAAGTGTATAAATATAAATCCTATGTCACCGCTATTTGGATATAGCGCCGGGATGTTGTGCTCGGCAAGGCTCGTAAACCCTTTCCGTTACTTCAATAAAGATAAGGATATCGAACACCGACGTCGTGAGGTGGGTTTGTAATTCCCTTAAGCATAGTTTGAACATATCGATTGCTTTTTTGTTTGGTGGCGACGATTTATGGGATTTCTAGTTTTAATAGTTTAATCGATTCTAGAAATAGATACTGATCTCGAAATGGTCGCTGCTATAAGAATAACACACACTGTGACACTCGACGGAAGTTAGATCTGAGACGAAACCCAAAATTTCCAAAATGGTCACTGACTTTTAGTTGCCAAGAATGAGACCCAAAAATACGTAGGGTGCCCATTATGTATCCGGAATGATTTTTTTGTAAAAGAACTGTTTAATGGAGTTTAATGAAATTCGGCAAAATTATTCTCCAGCCATGCTCTAACGTGTCCAACTCGTGTTTCGAAAATTACATGTGCTAAAAATTAGAAAGTACACGAAGGATGCAGAATCTCCGATTGTGGCATTCAAGAGAGTAAAACAGTAATTGTAAAAAAAAAGGAAAAATAACTCGACGATTTAAAAAAGTTGATAGGCGTTCCAAATAGACACCCAGTTTTAATTGTTACGAATGAAAGGGGCCAGAAAAAAGAACACATACTTGCCTACGATTTATTGTCATTTTTTTTTAGTCTCCGCAAACGCGAATCCTCTTACCGTGCCCGAACAGTGATGGTAAGGACGATATCGATTTTTTTTACCCTTTTTTATTATCAGTTTGGCAAATCCATTTGTTTTGTGCCAATTAATTTCGTTTCCTCGCCAATGCGCGGGCGCTATAGGAAATTCCCGCGAGAATCAGAGGGGCGTGGGGAAAAACCAATCAAGTGCAGGCCACCTAGTGACGTCACCCGAATAATTATCGACGCGTGTGCGCGTCGTTTTGCTGGCGGGACGTCCGGAGTCTGCGTCACGTTTTTTCCGCCGCGCTTGGAAGAACTGCGGCCCGATGACAATTAGCGAAACTACAGTGGTTGGACAAAATAATGAAAGCAGCTCTACAAGGTACACAAACAGTTCTGTTTCCATTGTTTTGTCCAACACCTATATGTATGAATTTAGTTTTCGGCCGCGTTCAGTTCATGATGAGCCCAATAGCGGGGGGAGATTATCGCGCCTAATGGGCAGAACCGACAATAATTAACATTTATTTCGCAATGCGGCTTATAAAACGTCCATGCACGAGCCTATGAAGGAATTGGCTGTTGTCGATTGCCAATAGACACGCATGATCGCAGTTCGGGTTGGGGCAGACATTTTGAGTATTAATACAGGGTTTATACTAAAAACTTTAAATAATTTTTTATAACTTTGCCTGGCCAAAATCCAAATTTTCCCTGACATACCCTGCCCATGGTTTGTTTCCATGACTTTCCCAGATCAATTCTTAGATTCCTGACATTTTTTGACTTTCCAAGTGGGTAAACCTGAACAGGAACGGAAAAGCCTAACCATTCTAGTTTCGCTGACGAACGCTCACCTCGAATATGCCAAAAAAATGTCGTTTGTGCTGTATAAAAAGTTCTAAAAAGTTGGCAACATTTATAACTCCTGTGCTCTAGACCATCTACTTCGTTGTTTTACTATAAGTTTGCCCTGTTAAGTCAAATTTAATGGCTTACAAAAAAACGAATAGAAAGTTCCAAATGTGGCAAAATAATTGAATATAATTAGCCAACGTAGAATGTATTTTCAGTGGAAGCAATTACGATAAAATTAATGATGTCACAATTCGCTTTAGGCTTATGAGAAGCTGGATTAAACTTGCGCTAAAAAAACCGATACTCTAGACCTTCTACTTTGTTGCTTTACTATAAAAATGCCCTATTAAATCTAATCTATCGCCTTACCAAGAAGCAAATAAAAGGTTGCAAATGTGGCAAAACAATTAGAAATAATTAGCTCATGTAGAATGCGTTTTCGGTGGAAGCAATTACGATAAAATTAATGATGTTACAAGTCGGTTTGGATTTCTGTGCTAAAAAAATCCGAAATAAAATCTTGCATATCTAATAATGAATGATATTTTACTTTTAATAATTAAAATTTATTTAATAAGGAATTTAATAACAGTGAGTTTCTATATCAAGAGGCAACAGCTGTGTTAGACTACATCGATGCGACCAGAAGTCGATGTCAGATTTTTCAAGATGGCGGCTGCACCTTCCCGAGTTACGCTCCCAGCGCCCCCTATCGAAAACGTTTCCGCTTAAATGCGCCACAACTCGGAAAACAAAAGCCTCCTCTTCCATGTGTGCGATGCGCGAAAGGGGGGGGGATGCTTTCAACGGTAAATACGTTTTGTTGAGTGATCGGTTTCGTTAAATATTCGCAGTGTGGCTTTTCTCTATGGCGAGCGACAGGCTGAGAAACTACGTGCCGCATTACGCGCACTTCATCTCTGTCCTCGCGGGACCCTCTGCGTATTTTCACTCTATTTTGTACATTCATCAGAAAAGGACGTAACAATTGAGGAGGTCGACCATTTTTAAAAAAGCTCAAACCGGGTTCAAGTTGTTAAGGAGCCTTTTTTGTGAGCAACGAGACTTAAATATATCTGTATCTCTGAGAAACGCGAGAAGGTGCCATAATTTTACATGGTCGATTCCCGGCGCAGGCTTTCGTTAATTCGTTAGCCTGGGGTATTGGCGTCACCCATTAGCTTCCATTAGGGAGTCCAGAGCTTAGCTCCAGATCCTGCAGTCTGGCTATTCCAACTGCCATCACTCTTTCCTTCCCTTCCCTACCCCTCACATATCTCCACAGAGACACGAGGGTGCAGTAATCCTGTTGTGCTCTAGGCGCTACGGTGATTTAAAAAAAAAATGCAAGCGGAAAAATAATTAGTGGGCCAGTAGTTTTGCGCCACCCTGTATGTGCTTATAACGAACGCTACGAATAGCTCCGCCCGAAATAGGCTTCCCGCCATACACGGGTGCCTTACAATTTAACAGCATTTAGGCTGATCGGGTTTCTTTCACATTCGCGAGTATTGCAGTGAAAGTCCATCCAAATAGACGTACAGTACATGTATTTCTAATTGAAAAATTAATATTTTGGATGACCTTCGAGAATATTCGGCATTTTTGAATCATTATTTCGAATTAATTGGGTTAATATTGTTGAATTATTGTTGTCAACGATGGTTATGCGCGATCAAATTAAGTTTTCCCCAAAAATCCGAGACCTGCCTAGGGGGTCTCTGACGGATAAAAAGTTCAATTTCAATTTGCGCATCAATTTTCATTTCAACGGTTAATAAAGGAAATTGCCAACGCCTATTCACGTTTCATGTGGCGGCATGAAAAATAAAGTAATGGGCTTTCGGCCCCATTCGCTGTCAAGAAACCGCACCATGACCCACTAAACGCTCTCATTAATAAAAACACTGGATTTTAGACTGGCTAGTTTTTAAAACCAAAGAAAAGTTTCCAAAAAATTACAAAATTATAAAATGACTAGCGCGTAAGCCTGTCCGAGGACAGGCATCACTTTTGCAGGCTTCATTCGAATATTGCTATTAGCACGATATATATATATTTTTTTCAAATCGCTGTAGTGCTGCAGTCACTATAGGATTTTTACCCATCGTGTCGCTATTGCGATTCAGGATTTTGTGCGCACAAGAATTTGTGCACATGTGGCTTTACTTTTAAAATAGAAGGAAGGCGTAGTTACGAATTTCTTAGAAAATTAGTTTGTGTTGCTATTGCGATTCAGGATTTTGTGTGCACAAGAATTTGTGCACATGTGGCTTTACTTTTAAAATAGAAGGAAGGCGTAGTTACGAATTTCTCTCGCCCGAAGAATTCCGGAGGTCTCGGTCGGGAATTGAACCCGCGATCCCGGACATTGTAGGCCAACACGGTAACCACTACGCCACCGGCAAATATCCTGAGATTTTTGTCATAAATCCTTTCGGCAAGGAAAATTTCAAAATTTCAAAACGAAACAAAGTGTTATTATTCTGAAAACTCGTCCCAAAATAAATTAGGACATTTCTTTTGGAAGTCCCTGTTCATATATTTAAAGACAATTATTAAACGGCGAAAAAATAACTTAACTAAAACATAGGATCAAACTTAGTACAGGTTCGTCTCTGCAAACGTTGCCAACGCTTAGCTATTAGAAAAATGGGCAGGGAAAAAACTAATTTACAATAGGTTTCTGCGGGCGTACCATACCATATACTCGGCGAAATAAATGCATCCCATAAAGAATGAAATGTTCTGTGGGACAGGATGGAATGTGGGTTTTAGGAGGGTAGAACCGGCAGGAATTCAGCCTCGTTCAAGTGAAGGTCTATTTATTTATCGCATCCTTTGTACGTGTGAAAAATAGACGTACAAATTATTCGTTTCGCGTCTAAACAAAGCAAAAATCCCTCCCGAGTTGCTTCGTATGGTAACGGACGTCTCAAAGCAGCATCGGTATCTACTGTTTGCTTGGAGATTTACTAATTTTTTGGGAATCTACTAACGTTAGATATAAATTTGAGTTCTGGTTTCAAAGAACCAAAACTCAAGTTCTAATCTTAACAATTATTCAAATAAATTATCAACCAACAATATGAAATTAAAAAAATGTAAATGTTTGTAAATAATACCAAATAGGCAAATTTTCCTAAAAGAAAATATTAAAGCAATTAAATTAGACATTAACTCATTTTCATTTTTATTTTATATTTTGCTTGGGGTACCATTTACAGATAGTTTCATAGAAAATTTAAAGCCATGACCGACCACAAGCATGTGCATAATCATCGACATAATCGATTTTAAGGTCCATGCTTGTGGTTATTCGTCTATTTATATATATATTTTTTTAATCACCGAAGTGCCTAGTGCACTTCAGGATTACTGCACCCTCGTTTCTCTATGCAGGGAAGGGAATGGAAAAGGGATTGGCAGCTGGAATAGCCAGGCTACAGGATTCACCCCTAAGCTCTGGACTCCCTAATGGAAGCTCAGGGGTGACGCCAGTACCACAGGATCGAATAAACGAAAGCCT
>JAUJYS010001068.1:0-18916 GCA_033995665.1 Melogona broelemanni | reverse complement strand
TTCCTCAAAAATAAAAAGGAACCTAGGCGTTCCTCCGTTCCTCAAAAAAGGAACCAGTTCCTAGGAACGTGAACTTTCCGTTCCGTTCCTACCCAACACTGCCTGTTCGTGTTTCTTTACGGCGCTGTACCGGAACATGTTCCCCCCTTTCAGTTAGGGTAACGCTTACCGAACATGAGCTCCAAGACGGTTAGAGTTTCGTTCCAGTTTCGCTCGTCAAACAGCGAGAAGATTTCATTTCTAGGCAGAACACCCAGCTCGGCCAGTTTGTCGGATTCGACGATGCCTTGAGGATCCTGTATTTCGGAACGCAACCCATTAGGTAAACTTGGATGTGGTTATTTGTTTAATAAGTAAACATGGAGACGCAAAATAAATGTGTGTTACCCTGTAGACGGGGCTGACTGGTTTGTTGATGGTGGCTATGAGGTTGAGGATGACTCGCTGTTTCACGGAGGCATCTTTGGGTTCACCGCACAAATCCATTGGTTTCAGGCCAGTCTGCACAAACAAATAGCGAGGATATAATTGTTTTTAAAGAAAAGCTTTGGAAGCGCTCATAGAATATTTTTCAACAATCACAGCAATTAAATCGAATTTTTCTGCAGCGTTAATCGAACATGATCGTAACATTTCTCGACGAGGAAACGAACGAAAAATTCTACGACATCGTTACCTGTCGTTGCTTTAGTACCAAATTTGATTTAATTGTAACCGTCGTGTGTGCGGGTTTTTTACGTCATCCAACCATTGAACGAAAAACGTTTGCGAAAATCCGTTTTTTTTTTAGTTCAGAAGAATACAAAAAGTGAAATAGTGTGAATACCAGTTAAAAGTAATAGTTTAAAATAAAAATTGAATATAAAATTAATTGTATTGCACAAGTAAATTTAATTGCAGAAATAAAAATAAATTATTGTATAAACGTTCACTGGGATTTTAGCATACTAAATTCCACCTAATTTGGTACGAAATTAATTGTAGTTTGTTGCGCCCTTAGCACGAATATGTATGCATAATTATAAATTCAAAATTTACATGCATTTAATTTGCGTTTCGAAAACTTATTGCTAGAATGCAATTGGATGTATACATTTTCGAAACAAAGTAAAATACTTAAAAAATTTATTTGATTTTTAGCTCAATTTATATTTTATCCATTTTCGTTCAAGAATAATATCAGCGTTTAATAAAACATACACATTGGCAATTTCTTGGTAGTTTGAGGAGATTTCTTGGTAGTTTTTAGGTGACCTACCTTCATCGCCGCCTCCACGGTGACCGTGGTGGCCAAAGCGGCCAGGAGCACGCACGCAAGAAGCCGCATGATTGTTCAACTGCTACAGGACCTTGTGACTTCACAAGATTCGGCTACCCGCACCAAATTCAAACGTGCAGAGCCGATATTAATAGCCTTGGATGGCTATGGCCTGCCGTCCCACAAAAAATTACAACTCCACTTGACGACCAGTTTGTGGCGTGTCGTCTAGGTCAAAAGTGGTCGAAGCTTTTCTATGGCAAGCAGTGGCGGTCAAAATTCAACCTTGGATATAAAAGATGGCCGCTGAGACTAATCCCAAAATTGAAATTAGAACCAATTGTCGTACGTTAATCAAGCTGTTGCAGAACGATTTTCGAAACGATTGGTTTCTTCAACTTGCTATACAAATTCGAATTTCACATTTTAAATATTTGTTTTGTTTTACTTATATTTTCGTTGATTTCAGCATGATTTACAAATTGTTTCATTTCGCTTTAACTCAAATTTATTTTTTAGTTTTATTCAATTTTCAAATGCACATATGTGTATTGCAGAAATGTATTATGCAAGATGAATTGTTATTTTTCTTAAATGTCCTTGAAGTTCAAATTAGAATTTTTTGCAGAGCACGGTCATGTAATTCGGGGGCACCGTACAATTCGATTTTTTACTTCGGCTGGTCTGACGTAGACAAAAAATAGAACTCAATCCGTCTCGTCAAATAATAGGATCTGTCCTTTGAGGCCGAACACGTCAAGGACGACATTATAGAAATCGAATTACTTCGATGAAGAGACTAAATTAATACCAACTGATCTTTGTCGATCGCGCTACAATAACAGCTAATGATAGTGATCGTAAATCAGTGAGTGGTTTGTTTGATCAGCCTCAGATAAAATTGCATAATTATCAATGTCACCAGAGCTAGACAAAATAAATTTCGGAAAATAATGCGAGCATCATTAAAATAATTCAAGGGCAATTTAAATTTTTGGCAAAAATTGATTATGAATATTTTATACATTTTTTTCTTGACGAAATACATGTATCAGAAACATAACAGAAGGTTACAAAGTGTAATTTTTACTAATGACCTCTGCCCTTTTTCGTTGAATGTTTTCAATGGCATTTTCAATGATTAAAACACACGAAAAAAAATTTGACAAAAATTTGTTTACAAATACCTATTTTCATAACAAAATAACAGAAACATACCAGAAGGTTACAAAGTGTAATTTTTTTTACTAATAACCTCTTTGCCCTTTGTCGTTAAACGTTTTCAAGGGTAAGATTCAATGAATAAAACACACAAAAAAACTTGGTGACAAAATTTGATTATAAATACATTTTTTCGTGACGAAATAGCAAAAGCATACCAGAAGGTTGCAAAGTGCATTTTTTACTATTAACCTCTTTATGTCGTTTAAGACATGTTCGCAAAGACATTTTCAATGTCCATAGAGACACGAGGGTGCTGTAATCCTGTAGTGCACTAGGCACAACGGTGATAAAAAAAATAAAAAAACGATTAAAACACACGAAAAAAAATGGAAAGAAGCAGGATAGCATATACTGATTAAATGTCATTTTATTTAGAATAATATGTTTTAAAAAATTCCAATAACATTTATTTATAAATGGATCACTGGTTAAATAGTTTTTTAAAAAAAACACACACAATACAAAAAACACGGCCACTATTGCAAAAATACACGATTGAAGGCATTTTGGTCGTAAATAAATCCAGGTACCGGTACTCAAATTATTTTAAATATGCAGGAAATTCACGAATTGCGCGATTTAAAGTATTTGCAATGGGTTTCTTGATATCGATTATTTCTGAATAGAATTTATGATTCAAATCAATAACAAATTTTCAGCCAAATTTAGATATAAAATCTAAAAATTTCATAAACTAAAGCATGTTAGCATTTCTTAAATATTGAATAAATTATTGTTTAATTAACTAGATCATTCCTTAAAATTGATATTTTCAGGATACCACAGACTAGATTAAATGATTAAAAGTTGTACGTGTTGCACAACTCTCCTTTCATAAATCTGAATGACCACAAAACCAAATATCGATCAAAAAATGTTGTAGTGCACTAGACTAGGCACTACGGTGATTAAAAAAAAAAAGTATTATTCCGTTTACAAAAACTTTTGCAACCTTCACATTCACTAATTAAAAAATTTGATAAACATTTGACAATTATTGAGATTCAGACCTTATGCAATAACACAAAACACCTAAATTAGCTAAATTGCTAGAATAAATACAGGCAATCAACCCAATAAACCATTGTTTACTTGAAATTAAAAAAATCTTGGCACTGGTAAAAGTGTCAATTATTTTTCAAGTCGTCAGTATACATGATTTAGAAGGTAATTAAATTCCTATCTTCCGTCATGAATGCAAAATTTCATTACAAACCAAGTAATGCTCAGTTAAAAGCCAAGATGAATATGGCTGCTACATAATTAACTGTACCTGTACAAGTGCTTGTACGTGTACATCCAAGACAGTACACAAAACTTAAGTAATAAAAATTGTAATAACAAAAAAAACAACACGATCCTCTAAAAGCATTCTTATGAAGAAATATAAACTAGGACAACCGTCTTTCTCGTTTCATAGACCGCGGGTGATGACCTGAAAATTGGGCCAATCTGGTGTGCGGCTAGTGGGCCGATCAGAGGAAACTGAGTGGTTAATTCAGAATGACCTTTCAGATCCCGGGTTCAAATTCTCGTTTGAGTGGAAATAATTTTTGAATTAATACAGCCATTAATTACAGAATCTTAAATTATTACCGAGACTACGGGTTCGAATCCCGGAGAGTGCAGAATTTTATATAAAAAATATTAAGATATTACTAGGTGCGGTCTGTTCGTCATGTGGTTAATCGACGGAACGGGAGCGGGACGAACACACAAAAAAATAGTTATCATTCCGGAACGGGAACGTTTCGTTTGTGGCTGATGAACAGAATAAGACGGTAAAAGATAATGCGCATATTGTCAGGCTCATAATATGCAAATTAAATGACTGATAACTCTTACTTTGGGATGATACATCCTGAAGCAACATTTCAAATACATTTAAATGGTAAAATCTCACTCGCAAGGAAATTATTGTGCCAACATTGGCAGACAACGTACACAAAAAATAGTTAGCATTCCGGATTTTTAAATGCTAAAGTCAAATGCACAAACTTTTCCGTTGGTTGATGCAATTTTATACCTACACTTGATTAGAAAAGCATTTTTTTTTTCCTAATGATTTTTTTAGCTATATTTTTCGCTGCAATAAATTAAAACGTAAAAATAGTTCTGGGACGAAATAAATGCAAAAATTGAATCAACCCGGCATCAGCAAAAATCTCGATCAAATACTAGAAAAATACTTGAGCCAAAATTCCCTTACGTTTGATATTACGTCATAGTTGAAGACCACCAGTCGACGATTAGGGGTGGATCCTGCAGTCTGGCTATTCTTGCTGCCATCCCTCTCCCCTTCCCTTCCCTGCCCCTCACATATCTCCAGAGAGACACGAGGGTGCAGTAATCCTGTAGTGCACTAGGCGCTACAGTGATTTAAAAAAAAAATTAGGTACAACAAGAGGTAAGGTATAGTTTCGAACTAAGTACACTATTTGGCAATTCTTATTTAAAGTCACCGGGAGACAAGCGATGCTTACAAAAACCTTTAGAAAAATGCCATACAAAAACGTTTCACTTAGGCAATGCATAATTATGCAATGTAAATTAAATATACCATTAGGAAAAAACTTTCAACTTGGTCGAAGGCTTTGATAAACGCAAATAAAACCAGTCCTATCGGCTGACAGGCCTGTGGTGCGATGGTTTCGGTTTCGATTCCCATCTCAGACATTACTTTATTCAAACCTTAAGTAAATGGAATGAATAAATGAGGCTGGTATAAAATTGTACCTCGAATAGTGTTTGCCGGTAAAGCAGAGCCAATAAAAAATGAACTGACAAAATGGCGAAATGACAAAATGACGAAACGAAGAGGATCATTCGAAAAACCTCGATTCGCCAGACTTATATAAAAAACATAAGTTACGCTATTTTAGTCATTTGTAAAATAAACCCAAGAGCATGATTATTCCGATGGTCGGAAGAGGTCATCTAGCAGCGTCAAAAACGTACTAAAAACATAAGATCAAATTCACAAAAACCACCATACTGCACACAAAACTAAATTACGTTAACAGGATTGGCACTCTGGTTTTGAGCAATTTCCGTCAAAATAAATACAACTACAATTGTAAAAAACGGTGGTTTAGGAAAGATTTACCAACACAGCAACTTGTTGGTTATTTTTTGTTTTGGATTGTTGAGTAAATAATTTAAAATTGATAAGTTCTCATCACACCATGATAAAGGCATTTGCCGATTGAGATCTCGGTTAATGATCTCGGTTCATGATCTTTCCTAAGACTTAGGAGCGGCTCGCAAAAGAATATATAGCATGCAGCGCATGCTATGCATGCTAATACGAGACGCCACTGATTATTGATTTCAGTTCATGATCTCACCCATGAGCTGAATCTGATCAAAAGTAACACGACCGAACTTCTTGCTGCCCAGCCGCGAATTCTGCCTGACTGTCTTTGTGAGTGCCACCACAGCACCATCCGGTACGTCAGAGCCACGAAGCTGCTGAGCGTTGACACGGTGCTGCCCGACCATGGACGGATGGAAACATCTGTAGTAGATGCACATGAGGGCGATGCCCAGAGCGAAGGAGGCGTAGAATCCGGCGAAGGCGGGGTAGCGGTACCAGGCAGTGGCATCGGAAAAGAGAAACCAGGTCACCATGAGACCGGTTCCCTCCACTAGGATGAACAGGTAGTAGA
Source organism: Melogona broelemanni (assembly GCA_033995665.1). Classification (NCBI taxonomy): domain Eukaryota; kingdom Metazoa; phylum Arthropoda; class Diplopoda; order Chordeumatida; family Chordeumatidae; genus Melogona; species Melogona broelemanni. The sequence continues at coordinate 12,766 of JAUJYS010001068.1, read as the reverse complement.
AGATGTATTTGAGCCGGGTCTTCTCGTCTTTCACGTTGAAGAAACAGAAGATGTAGATGACGCCCATTACCTGTACGGAAAATAAATTTAAGATTAGCACAGTCAATTAGTGATCAAGGTGAAATTCTAAGTAAGGCCAGTTTGAGGTGTAAAAACAGGGTTCATATTGGAAACTAAAAATCAGATATCCATAACCAAAATTAAAATTTCCCCAGACTTTTTTTTAAGATCAAATTGCAGTGTTTTATTTTTAAAGTAGTGCCTAGTGCACTACAGGATTACTGCACCCTCATGACATATTACTCACAAAAAATGGGGGTATTATTTTACATCTGTATAAAAAAAGCGCACAGTGAGCAATATTTTTGGAAATTAAAAAATGTGCAAAGAAAAAGGAAAGAGTGGTCATAGCACGAATTTAAAAAAAAATGCAGCACCTCTATATAATTACAATTACAATATATAAGAAAAGAGGGTGAGCAGAACCCGGTTTTTTTAATACAACACCTATAGAAAAGCGCATGGAAAGAGCGTGCGCAATGCCAAAAAAATTTTAATTGAAAACTAATTTTGAAAAAACACATGTCCATAAAGAAATTCACAAAAATAAAACAAGTAAATGCAAAAACTTCGTTTTTCTGATAAAAACTTTCATTTTAGCTTGTCTTAATAGAAAGTTTTTAACATTAAAAACCCGAATTTTTTAACAAAATTCATTGGAATGGATGCGAAAAGCTCATGCAAGCTCATGCAAGCCCATGCAAGCTCATGAAGGCTCATTAATGCCAAAAGCTCATGAAAATATGACAACCTAACCTTTCAACAAAACTTGTCATAGAAGCTTTAAAACTAAATTCTTGTGGCCATTTTTAATGGACATTTCGTCATATCCTTGCCAATCGCTTTCAACTAAAATAGTTAATAACTTTTTCCAGGATTCGAAGAACACCATGAAATTTTGATAGATTCAAATGTTTCGAGAGTTCTACCAGATTCCAAAATTTCAAGTCTCTAGGACGTGTGCAAGTTGGTATAAAAGGGCCTCAATGATGTCCAAACAGACAAGCATACTGACAATCAACACTCAAGTCATCATAATAGAAAGTTTTAATAAAAAGGGAATAAACTGACCATATCGAAGATGACCTCTTCCCATCGCCGTTCGCAGAACTCCGTCTTCTGCGCGATGATCCATCCAGTCATGATGGCCCAGTGCGTGGCCACCACGGCCCCCGAGTAGAAGGGGAAGACCGAAGCGAAGAGGGCCAGCGACAGGACGCGGGAACTGATGCAGAAGAATTGCCAGGCGAACTGGAAGAAGGTGCCCACCCAGGTCATCTTCATCTTGTCGTCGAGGGAGAAGCGGAGGCTGCGGTTGTAGGAGGCCATGGCCCAGGACAGGGAGATGAGGGAGGAGGCGATGGAGAAAGCCTGCAGAGCGACTGGGTTGGGGGTAGATAGGGAAGGACAAAAAAAATGGTTACCAAAAGTTAGAATTTCATTTTTCATTTTTTACAATCGCATTGCGATGTATTAATTTTTTTCATTCTCTTGGGACTTTTTATAAAATCTGGTCACAAGAATTCAAATTTTATTTTAAAATTTTAATTGTTGTGAATGAGCAATTTTAGGAAATCTGTTCACAACATTTATAATTTGAGTTTAAAATTTAAATTATGTCACCAAGAGTTAAAATATGATATTCCATTTTTTTATAATCGCTAGCTATACAATGTTTTAAATTTTGAAATATGTTAGGAACTTTTAAAGAGTACTTCAAATCTGTTTACCTTAATCTACTATTATTGTTAAAATTGTAATGTTTAAAAATCACTTATTCTAATTAACATAATTAAAAAATGTAATTGTTGTGAAATGCTGAATTTTAATTTTTAAAAAATAAGCATACAAAGCTTAAAATGCATGTAATGCATGCAATAATGTTTAAAATGCATGACGGCTTCAAAAGGTATTTCAAATATGTTCCCCGCAGGATTTAGAATTTAAAAGTTAAAATTAAATTGTATCGTCAAGAGTACAAATTTGAGATTCAATTGTTTTAAAATTACCAATACAATGTTTCTAAAGTTTGAAATTCACTATGGGCTTATATTCACAAAATTTAAAATTTAAACAGTAAATTTCAGAATGAGTTTCCAAATGTTTACAGTCTTACTTTTGTAGGGATGATCGACGTTCTGTGGAATGTCATTCTTGACCAAGATGTAGATCTGCAGAACCAGTTGCGGCGCGGATTCCATGAAGCATTCGAACAGTCGCAGTAGACCGGCATCCGTGTCCTCGTAAATCATGACGTAGAAATAGTCCTTCTTTTTGGCAGTCGAGCATTTACTTTTACAGCCGTATATCAACGATTCGAAATATCTGGAAGTACACAGAATCGATCCAGTTAACAAAAAATCAGTTTAATTAATTAGGAGACTATAAATCAGCAAAATAGGAATTAACGCTCACCTTAAAATCGGTCCAAAATGGAAAATCAAGAAAAATACTCGGAAAAACCATTGCAACCGGCTGGCTCGTGGACGTTGCTGTTGAGTGTAATCTTGATAATACCTGGTGAGAAATAAAATAAAAATAAATTTAATCATTTTATCAACAAATGTTTCAAATTGATGATGTCTAGAACAAGCGAAGATATATGTGGAAGTAATACGTATTTCTAACTAATTATAATTAAACAAAATTAGTCGAATAAGAAACTATAGTTTAAATAATTTAATCCATCATTCATAAAAGTCAACTTTTAAACAATGTCACATTTTACTCTTGTAACAGACGGATTAAAGCACCTCACATAGGACATTTTCTGTATGAACTATTTTTACTTCTTCTTGTTTCTTGTGCTCATATACTTTTTATTTTTATTTCATTATAGGTAGTTATAAATACGTGTATTCCATTGTTTTTATATGAGTAAATGAATTTTTAAGGACATGTTATAATGATTCCTATTTTTTGTTTCGGTTTTAAAGTGTATTATAACTAGTGTATTGAAACACGGAGGGGGGGATGCTTTTGTTGCATGACAATGAATAAACAAATAGTTTAAGTTATCAATAACCAAACATAAAAACGCACTATGTTGTGCGTGCCTGATGTCAACAAGATACTAATTCAATACAACATTCCCAAACGGCCTGAGGTAAGCGATAAAGTTGATGGCAACTGTACACCTTAGCCCAAAGAATGTGGTTAAAATAGATAAGCTCCTTCGATTTTGATCTATATATATCGAATGTGAGAGGAGTGTAAATTGATTCCTGATTTGTTTGTGGGTCGGGACTTTTCAATATCTGCTTCAGCGATTGTACACGGAACAATAATATACTCAAAACATAATAGCGAGTAGAGCACATTTACAAAAGCTTGTAGATTACTAAAATGCAGAAACAGGCCGAAATGAACGTCGAATAAATAACAAATAAATTAATGTTTATTTGTTATTTTTTGTAGATTTTTATGGCAACCGCACCAATGAAAGAACACTAGATATTTATTATACATTTTTTTTTTTAATTAATTGCTACTTGTGGAATAAACTTTTAAAATATGATGCTGTCTTTTCATGTTTTAAGTATAAGTATGCAGGTTGCAAGTATGTGCTTGTTTATTTTCAGATCAAACGTTGAGTCATCTTGTGCTATTAAAGAGTCCAACGAGAAATATGACTCATTTTCGATTTCGTATTTAATGTGTAATGGTTTTTACAACGGTTGAGTGACGGTGTTGTTTGACGGTTGGTCAGGGGGGGGAGGGGGGTCGCGTCAGGTTCCAAAAAAAAGTCAACTTTACAAGTCGTCAATGTTTAAAGAAGATCTGTCAACTTCACAAGGCGACATCAAGCTAAGGCGACATAGAGCTAAGACGGCAATGAGCTAAGACGACAGCAAGATAAGGTGGCAAAGAGACAAGACGATTTCCTAACCTCTCAACAAGCAACAATTTTGAAACCTGACGCCTTAGCTTTGTGTCGCCTTAGACTAAAGCCTTTCACTTTTGACAATTATAGAAAGTTGACTTTTTAGGAACATGACATCGACCCGGTCAGGGGGGTCAAATTAAGGGGTCAAAAATTACCAGGTCAAATTGAAGGCTGTCATGGTGAGGGCAGGCACAATGACAAAGGCCAGGGTCAGTCCAAAGTACCAGTACTTTTCCAGGTGGAAAAAAAAGATGGCCAAGATGATGTCAGTGACCTGATCGAAAATGTAGGTGAACAGTGAAATGACCACGGATATAACGTCCTTCCAGCCGTACTTGGGTACCCGGCTCTGGTCGCACTGACAAGGGACATCCGGCTGACCAACGACAGCCGTGTCGGAGCCGGACCCACCCTCTCCAGCACAGTTAGAACGACCCATGGGTAGGGTTTCGTCGTTAGCGTAGGCGTCGGCGTCGTTGACGGACGTCCGGTCGCCGGCATTGTTGTTGCAGCACTTGCATACTACGGCCGGGACTGGACTAATGCCGGACGGCATTGCTATAACCGCCCCCGACTTCATTTTCGTGATATCGACAAGTGACTGGATTCACCACTTTTGAGGTGCACGATCCGTCGCGCTCCTAGCGAAATTGAGACGTCGTCCAATGCACAAAATGTTACTGGTCAGTTCCGCTAGGGGCGCATGGGTGGATATGGTGGTGTTGCTAGCATCAGATGTGCGGTTATCTTCAGAGCGATGCCGTAGTTAAATTTACGTGGATTCTGGATTGCCGATGACTGGAACTCACGCACAAATCATTATAGCGATGAATAAATTACAGTAGGCAAATATACTCGACAAAATATAGGAGCTACAAACTGAGAAACAGCGACGGGACGGGACAAGCACACGACCTTTGAAACTGACAACAAAATTCCAAAACAAATGGGGGAGCAGGTTGCATCGGGTTACTACTAGATGGTGCAACAGGTCCAATGAAACTATTGCGGGGGACGGGAAAGATGTAGGTCATTTCCCCGGGAAAATTTAAATTTGTTTGACACTTTTAATTACTGGTAGCTACTAACTACTAACTTCAACTATTTATAGCTTTTATGTTTTAATTTTTACTTTTGTTTATTAAATCGAATTTGCGAAACTGCGCGCTGATTGGGTTTCAGAATCCTTCCATTATCTTTCTTTTACAAGAACTTAGAAAGAAAATATTTCTATAGAGATTTATTTTCATGTTGGCGGCATGACAAACACAATAATAAATTATAAATGCTTTTCTTGCATCTTATTTTAGATATTTAGCTATTTCTTGGAAACGACGCTTTGCTTCAATCGAGTTTTTCTTGTTTATGAGGACGTGTAAGATTTTCACTCTAATATATAGGCCAAAAAATGTGTCAATTCATTTCCCTATCTGATTAAGGAAAATGATTTCATTGTTTTCTTCTACGTCAATAGCTGGGGTGGACTTATCTTTAAGAAATATCTAAGGTGTGTGTGTGTGTGTGTGTGTGGTGTATTTATGTAATGTCTTATTTGTGTAAATAACGTTCTAGTAGTCGTGAAAATGACCAATAAGAAGAAAAAAAAATAATATGAGTTTCTCGTTGAGAACCTCAGCATCTGATATTATTTACTTTATACACAGTGTATTATTACATTTATCTATAAAGGGATTAATGAAAAAGTCCACCCATGTTTCATCCCAAATTCTTTTTATCACGCATCTGGACTCAAATTGGTTATTTGTTGACCAAACAGCGGTGGTTTGTTGTGCTTATGTTATCCGAAAATAAACACGAAATTGAATACGCTAACCGATAAGAAACGACCCCCTGCATACAAGACGGACTAACGTTTCAGTTGAATCACAGCAGAGCCATTGACTTACTGGGTTTGTGATTGGATTGTGTTCCAGCATATCGAACTTGCATCGACAAATCTCAGTTGGGAGTTGGTGCTACCGGGATTTAGGAAACGGAACACAAACCTACTGACAACCGGAACTCCAATATAATGGAGAACCTGTGGCTGATTACTGCGTTCATCATTTTACAAAGTAAGTTTTTTATTTGATTTTGTTTAAGTTTAATTTATTATTTGTGACACTTTGTTTGGCTTGTGCAATTAAATTATATCCCGTAAAAAAATCAAACTAGATATTTTCTGCAAAATAAACCACGGAAGAAAATCACTTATTTATTTTTATCCCATTCTTTAAAATTGCAATTACAAAATGCGTACGCAAGCATCCAAAGGTTGTCAAAGTCCTTTGCTTAGGTTGTCAAAAGCAAGCAAATGTTGTCAAAGGTGTTTATTAAAATGTTCGAGTACCGGTACTAATTTTCAGGTTTAGAATTAGGGGAGTTATTCAATTCAGTTGTCTTTAAAAATGAGTTTTCTCTGTTACAATTTGAATTGTGGCATTTTCGTTTCACCAGTTTTCGTTGAGGGATTTTCGTCGAGGGCTGTTGCCGCCCCAGCAGCTGTAGATGTTCTCACACCGGAACCGGAAATTGCTCAACTAATGTCGCACCGCCTGGTGGCGGCCGCAGGCGACAACGTCACACTTCCTTGTTTATTGATCGGACACGATGCATCAAAGTAAAAACATTATTATTTTTAAGTTATATCACAATAAAATAATTATAAATTATATCACAATAAAATAATTATAAATTATATCACAATAAAATAATTATAAATTAAATCACAATAAAAATAATAGTAATTAACAATTGTTAATGTGTTTCTTTTGAATTCATGAGCACAAGAAAATTCTTATAAATAGAGTTCTTGATGAAGGCACCTATCTCATCTTTAGCTTTCATCAAGTATTTTATTTATACTTTTTAATAAGCAATTGATTCAAGTAAATCATTTTCAGATACGTCGATCCCAAAACAACTAAAGATTTCATTATTCCAGAATCCTTAAAAAAGTGAACATTCTAAAAATAAAAGACGCATCGAGTTTTGCTTTTCCTTTTTATAACATTCTGAAAGAAATTAAATGAAGAAAAGAGGAAAAGCTTGTACCACGATTTGATTGGTTGATTGGTTTCTACCGAAAACAGTTGTTACTGGATGATCGATGAGGATCCGATCGCATTCGGTGGTCACTACCAGCTAACCGGAAACCGCTCTGAGGGTGATTGCACCCTGCGTGTCTACAACTTCCGGCTAACAGACATCGGTCTGTGGCACTGCGGACTGCCCAGGACGGACAGTCAACCGGCCGTTAAAACCGGTTACATCGAACTAGCCAAAGGTATGGACGATCTTGATCACTTGCTCTGAAGATTAACAGTGAGATTCACACTCACTGTATTGTTTCGTATGAAATTAATAACATACGAAATAAATAAGATTCAAGAACGTTCAAGATTCTTAATTACATACTCTATTATTGTCAATCGCACGTTTCCTAAATCCCCCTGTGGCAGGGCAGTCCGCATGGCATAATGTAATAAGTGATTGCTAACTGATTAGGGGCAGCGTGAAATTCAATAAACTCTGGAATTGACGATTTTATTATTTCTTTCTTTCTCGATTGAGGAAGAAGTTTCAAGATTCTTAATAATTATTAATCACCTTAAATAATTACCAATACTGAGTGGTTGGCACACACAAAGAAAAATAATTTAAATAAATCTTGATGATCTAAATAAATTTTGAAGTTTGGTTTCTTTTGGAAAGAATATTGCATTTGAATTTTAAATACGAGTTGCTTCTAGCATAGTAACGGCTGAATCAAGTTACGTCAACCATAAAAAAGCGATAAAAATGAAAATGGTATGTGACGATGAGAATATCAAGATATCAAGAAGAAATAAGAAGACGGGAAGCGTTAAAAACGAAAAACGTCAATGTTGCAAAGCGAGAAGTTAATAAAAAATATTTCTTCTGCCTTTTCCATCTCTAAAATATTTCTTTAGACGCATTTCTGCCATAACACTATTAAAGCTATTAGCAATATGACACAATAAAACATTTTATGTGTTCCATTTGCGGGTTTGCCATTCCAGACCCGCAATCCGGTCTATCCGGCGTATTCTGGCTCCATCACCTCCGACACCAAGACGTGTTGGCCGGCGACAGTGTCGCCCTCACCTGTCAGCCACCCACCAACGCCTCCATGTGTTACTGGACCCGCGACGGACGCGTGGAAGTTATGCGTAAACGCCTTACCTCAACCATGGACACTGGCAAGCCAGCCATGTCTAAGACAGCTCCACCCACTGGTTGGCAGCTGGATTACTACGAGTTGGATGGATGGACTGGAGAGACCGAGAAGGACGATATTAATGGAGTGGAGAATTTGAATGTGGATTGTTCGCTGGTCCTCATTGTTGTGAGTGTGGAGCATCAGGGCTTCTGGCAGTGCGTATATGAGGAGGCTTCGAATGGGACGTTGGTACGGATGCCGCCTGTGCAGTTGTTCGTCTCGGGTAAGCCAAGTTATAAATTAGCGTCACAAATAAAAACACTGGCAATCTCTTTTAATTTATTATTTAAAAAGCTGTCGATATTTTTGAGATTTTTAAACGAGTACACAGGGTGTATTATTTGATTTCAACATACTTGGTAATGTTCCTGTCGCGAAAACTTCTTTTAAAACACACTGCACAAATATTAAACCATTTATTAAACGCTTGAAAATCTGCTAGACAAACTTTTCAATATGTAGAAACGACAACCGATTGTTTTTCTGTACAATTTATAAATTTGTTACAATTTGCTTACCCAAAGTTGGTACAAAAATATATAAGTCGACCGAACATTGTCTTAGAAGCAGATTATCATACGATAAAGAAATGTCATTTGGGATGTGAAATCCAGGGCAGACAGGGGGCACAGGCGATTCGGTTTTTGATTTTCTTTCCAGTCTGTCCTGATTCTCACCCATAATTTCTGACTAGTTGCCAGTGTTGGGTGGGAACGGAACGGGAAAGTTCTGTTCCTAGGGACTAGATCCTTTTTAAAAGGAACGAACCCTGCATAGCAAAATCCACAAATTTTGTATTACATTCATTTCTATTATTTATTTCTAATAAAAATTCACGGTCATCGCCAACCCAGTAACATAAAGTCTAAAATCATTCTAACATTAAAAACATTAAAAATTAAAACATTTAACCATGGTCATTGAAACTACGCTTACAAAATGGTCACTGTCCGTTTCCTCCATGTCCAGCCCGAGTGAGTCATCTCCAAGTGTGGTCAGACAACGACGACCACCAGCGCCCCCGCTCATCCCACCCTAATATGAGGAATGGTGGTGTAGACCGTGCAGGAGGAGGCCAGCAGGGTGGCCAGGGAGGTCAACGACTTCCGGTCAACCCCCGCGGCGCCACCACCCTCCACTGCTCGGCCCAGGGTAGCCCGTCCCCGCACTTCCGATGGGAGGAATGGCGTGAGGAGCAGTGGCACGTGCTCAATCAACAGCAGAACGTTACGCTTCCGGTCAACGCCACCGGAAACTACTCGTGCTTGGCGTGGAACACGCTGCGTGGAGGGAACGCCAACGCCACCTTGCGGTCGACTTATATTATCATTGGCATGACTGGTGAGACAATCAAATTGACAAATAAAAGACAAATTGACAAATTGATAAAAAACGTTGGTGAGACAATCAAATTGACAAATAAAAGACAATCAAATTGACAAAAAGATAATCAAATTGACAAAAAAAAGATAATCAAATTGACAAAAAAATAATCTAATTGACAAAAAAAAACATCTAATTGACAAAAAAACCTATCAAATTGACAAAAAATAATCTAATTGATAAATACAAATCTATCAAATTGACAAAAAAGATCATCAACTTGACAAAAAATGTTGGTGAGACAATCAAATTGACCCTATTTGAAAATTACTATGAAAATTACTGTTGAAAATCACTATTGGCATTTGTGATTGTTAACTTTTTTTGCTAAAAACGCAGCGGAACACATTGAACTCATTAATAGTTCAATGTGTTCCGCTGCCTTTTTGCTTGGCAAATGAAAAATTTTCACGTTGAAATGTTTTAAGAAAATATAAAAATGAGAAACGGCTGCACAACTCATAAACATAGGGGTATTAATATTTCCTTAGGTATATTAACATTTTATTTCGAGCACGTTAAGATTTTTTGAATGAGTTAAACAAATTACATTTTATCGACTTCAAACATTTTATCGACTTCAAACATTGTTGAAGAAAATTTTAATTATTGTTTATGAGAAGCGGCTACACAATCCATAAACAAAATGATATTAAGATTTCGTTTATGATACTAACATTTCATTTCAAGCACGTTAAGATTTTTTCAATGACTTGGCAAATTAAATTTTATTGACTTCAAACATTTTTAATGGAAATTTTAATTATCGTTCATGAGAAGCGGCTGCACAATTCATAATCAGAAGGACATTAACATTTCGTTTTTTTAATATTTTTTATTTGTTTATTTATTTTGTTTTTTCGCATGTGCAGATTTCGGCGACGAGCTCTTGGAAGTGGACGTTGTGAGCGAGTCAGACGACAATCGCGGCGGCTACAGCACCGTCATTGCCGTATCCGGAGCGCTCGTTCTCATCGCCCTGGTGCTGGTAGTGGGACTGCTGTGTCAGAGGAAACGAGGCAGTTTCGCACTGGACGAACAAAGAACATTTTGAACGTCCCCCGCGCTCCACGAGGAAATACACAATACCGCAGCGACAGTCGCTGTCTCGTCAGGTGAACGTCCCTGCAATCACCATGCACAACCACTTCGAAACTATGATCAGGAAATGTTTTTTTTTTTAAGTAGGTGCTGAATTTCCTGAACTGAGCGAACTGACTCATTTGGAAAATGTTTTGCAAATCAACCAAGATGAATTCAAGTTTGGTTACCAACATTTACATTAGTAAAAACATTTCATGAAACTCTAAGCGCTTAACTTGGCATGCAATTCTTTTGATTCCATATTTGTGAATCATCTCTAGATATAATCATCTCTGACTATGTCATGTAGTTTTAAACGTGTCCTAATGTGGACTAATCCGGATATAAACTTTAAAGTACGAGTAACAAAAATAGCCATTCTGTCGTTATTTAGCTCAAAACCGTCATTAACAACAAAAAAACATAATTACTGCAATCTATGTGATGACTAGTTATAAACACGCACAGATATAAACAGAGGGAAAAAATGTTCAAAGAAAAAATGCAATATTTTTCTCACCTATGGGAGCGAAAGCAAGAACTTTTACGAGCCCATTAATGATTGGAATAAGTTGTATAGGAGTTGTGTTATGATGATCCATTAGAATTAAGATCTTTATTGCACCGGTCAATCTATTGAAATGCGACCTTCCAATGTAATGTTCCCCGGATGGAATCCGGAGCATGTTTGAGAACAGTTGGATAGGAAATGCATTGCAGTCGATTTAAATGCCATTAACCTCGTGCTCTTTTTTTTTGTACTTTTTTCTATTACGTAATAAATCAATGTTATCGATCACCTTTTAATATTCATGAAACTAGTGTTGGGTGTTTAATTCGTTCCTTTTTTGAGGAATGTTGGAACGACCTCGTTCCTATTTGTAGGAAGGAACGTTGGAACTTCCTCGTTCCTTTGTTGGGAACGTCCAAGTCTTTAGGACATTCCATTAGATACAAATGAAAATTGTGACACACCATGAACTGCGAAGTACTATTTTCTTCTATGACTAAAAAGGTTGAAACCTTAATTTTTAAAATTCACAAGGAATTTGTCAAGAAATATATTGACAGTTTTTAGCCAGAGCTCAATTTTTGTTTGTTTATTTTAAAATCTAAGGAACCAGGAACGTCCTTTGGAACAGGAAGAATGAACCTCTTCGGTCTTTTATTTATGGAGGAACGAGGAATGGGTACGAGTTCCTTTTCAAAAGTACCGTACCCAAACCTGTTCCTGGTAGCTGATCGACTGATCCATGGTTACAAACTCAATGACCGATAACGTAATTTGGATCAATATGTATGCGTTGGCATTAGGTGACAAGGATTGCCAAAAAAAAGAAGGCCATATAGTGTGACGTAATCGCCCGTTAGATTATGACTAACCATCGACCCATATAAATTTATATAAGCTCGTACAAACACTGAATAAAGGGTCAACGCACCCAACGATTAAACAAACTCGTGCGTTTTTATGAAAAAGGCACCCGCTTTGCTTCTCGTGGACTTTTTAAAATTAGTTGGCTTATCACATTTTATGAGGAAAATATACAAATTATATTTGTGATACTAAGATAAATCATCAGTCATATTATTACATGCGTTCTTTTTTCGAAATAACGGAAATATCTTTATCTATTGAATAGATCAATTCTAGAATAATTCTTTTAGGGGTAATTGTCCTGGGAGGAGGCGGTGTTAAAACCGTATAGGAACAATGGGATTCCAATTTAACTCTAATATATTGAATAAACATTGTCTTTGTGAATGTCACAATGTTATTCGTGATGTTTTATTATAACACATTGTGTTTGTTTTAGTAAAACCGCTGTAAATTTAAGTTGGTTGCTAAGTGTTGACTTTAATTGAATTGGTAATTCAATGAATGTTGTGCTGGATGCATGATATATATAAATGCAAAATTAAAGTGTTCTCTCAGATACAAGTGGTGTTTTTATATCAAGCAACACTGTTTTACTGGTTGAATTTCATAAAAAGGGACAGTGGTAAAAATGGACACACTAAGGAAGATAGAATGGCATTGGACAATACTTTTACTACTGCTAGCTGGTAAGGCAATTTCATTTTACATTTTTTTAAATGTTTGGAGCTAA
>JAUJYS010001067.1:0-18921 GCA_033995665.1 Melogona broelemanni | reverse complement strand
TTTTTTTTTTTTTTTTTTTTTTTTTTTTTTTTTTTTTTTTTTTTTTTGCTATGACGTTTTGGTGGTAGGCGTGAGATATGGCACGAGCGCGACGTCACGGCTGAGCTCGTGGAAACAGCGCTCGAGAGCGGCCAGTTGTGTCATTGAACGGTGGCGAACCGTGGTTCCGCGATTTCACAAACTTTCGCGTGATCTTGAGCGTCAGTTGACAATTGTTGCGCGTCGGAGGAGCCAGTGAGAGAGGTCTGCACGGTCCGTTGGTGACCTATTCTCGTGGTCGACATTAAATGAGGTCCTTCCTGAACTCGACCGGTTTTCATCGACCGGAAAGAGTTTGACTAGGCGCATAACTTTTTGCGCAAAAATTCACTATAGTGATCCGGAAAAAAATAAATAAATAACCACCTTGCGTAGAAATACAATGGTGGAAGCAAGGTGGTCAACAGTCGTATTTGAGGACCAAATGTTATCCTTGGTGTGATGATTAAAATAGTTTAATATCAGAATCAGTTCAATATCACATATTTTTGCATTCTAAATTTATGCTTGTGATACTATTATAACCTGCAAAATTTCAACGAATGGTAGGCAAATCTAAAAAATTACACATCGTATTATTTTTGTTTCTGTTTTTACGTTACGCTACCTTAAATAAGTCGGCCCCCAGTGGCTCAGTGGGTATGGTCACATACTACTGAGCGGGTGGTCCCGGGTTCGATTCTCGGCGCAGGATTTCGTTTATTCGACCCTGTGGTACTGGCGTCACCCCCGAGCTTCCATTAGGGAGTCCAGATCTTAGGTGTGGATCCTGCAGCCTGGCTATTCCAGCTGCCATTTCCCTTCCCTGCCCCTCATATATCTCCATAGAGACACGAGGGTGCAATAATCCTGTAGTGCACTAGGCACTACGGTGATTTAAAAAAAAAAATTGAATATATAAAAACCGCTTAAATGTTTCAGTGTCGTTTACCTTCAAACACCAAGCTTGCCCTGCAAAATAACATCTGTGCAACTCGGTTCTATCAAACTCTTGATTTTGATCGATTACTTTAAGAAAGTTAAAATTTTGTTTGGTTGATTCTTACCTGGCCATCGAATTGTATTTTTAATTGAGATGGCGAAAAATGGGGATTTTTAGAATATCTTTTTTGAGTTATTGTTGTAAGTAGAGTCATTATAATTTTTTTCAAAGCTTCCGTATATGGGCGAAGGAATTTGTCAATGAACCCATTAAAGGATATGCGCTGCTTGCGTTAATGTACGCCCATTACGTGATTCTATATTTCATTTTTTGACGACGTTCACTGTGTAACCAACATGTCATTGTGCAATCTTTAAGCTTGGTGTTTTCTGCGGAAACATTTCGTGCCCTTGAATCTCCCGCCACTTTCCTTTTTTCGGAAGGGGCTTTTTTCTGTTTTCTTTTTTCTGGTGCATTTCGCTAATTTGTTGCTCGCTGGCTTTGTTTGGATTTAATGGACTTTCTTTGTTCGTTTTAGCACAGTCGATGTTGTGTTTAACAAAGAATCGATAAGTGGAATCCGTTATTTGGTCACATACATGTGTAGTTGATTGAACTTTCAAAAGAAAATGTGGAAATATTGTAATTCCTAATCCATTCCAAATCGAGCGTCTTATTTCAATAATTGAAACTTTGGATTTGAAATTTGAAAATTTTAAATTATTTTCTCGTCAAGTAAAGTAAAAAAAAAAAAAATATCCATAAACTATAAAATAATTGACCGCGCAAAAAAAAAATTGATTACTGTTGCAATTTCGTGTTTCTCAATCCAACCAAGATTGAATACGAAACGCCCCGCGAAGGTTCTGTTTTTGCTTTACAATTTGTTACAAATAAAAAACCGCTTGAGGCATGTGAATGCTGGTTCTAACACTGGGAACCTTGAAATAACAACGGCATTTACCGTACCTACGTATTATGACTTTGCAAATCTTGCTTCAGTGTGTTCATAAAAAACCATGACTATGGAAAATGAAAAGAAAAAAAAAATTGACAGAGGTAACGTTCAAAAGTGTGTGTGTGGGGGAGAGGGGTTGCAGACTTAAGATTGGACTAGGCAAAATAAAATAAGCAAGTCACACAGCATTATAGCTACGTTTCCGGGACAATTAGGCCTATACTCGTTTCGCTGCTTAGGTGCTTGATGATCCCCTCGTCGGAGCCCTCGCCCCACATTTTTCATTTCACACGTTACCTTTTGCGCGTTTATACTGTACAAACACATGCTCGCTTTAAGTTCAATGCCTCCTCGTGGCGTGTTTACGTCACAGTTACACGCTTCGGCGATTCGTCACTCAACTGGCCGGCATTTTTCCTATACTGAAAGTGCATCACATACATCACATTACGTAGACGGTGTCGAGTAAACCGGAACTATTATTCCCATACAGGTTTTACGATTGAGGACCCATAATAGCGGTCTCGCATCGATTGCGATCATAGTCCGTGGCATGGCGCACTCGATAGTACTTACTAGTACAGATAATGACCACCCAGAAGCAGTAGCGCTGCTTTTATTGTTATGTTCTTCGCTGGACGTTATCGGGTTTTCCATTTGCTATGACGAATCATGACATTAATTTCAAAACGGGATTTAATACTGTTTTATAAATATCACTGTTGCCATATAAGCATAGGTCATATGATTGTGTTTTGCCTCACATAGGATGACAAAATCATATTTAATACAGACGATTGAAGTATAAAGCTGAAATATTATTATACTGGGCTGATAATCAATAAGTATTAGATACATCAATTTCCTTACAAATATGTTTTATTATTAAAAGCTGCTCTGTCTTTCAATGCATTAATGGTGAATCAATGGAAATGTGATCAGCATCTTTGGGAATTTGGTTTCGAATCGTGTCATCTTCCTCTGGAAAAAAAGAAGAAAAAAAAATCGAACAAAATTATTCAGGTTTCTACGTTGCACTTTTTCCCCCGCACTTGTCATGAAATAACACACAAAGAAAACGAAAGACGCCATCTTCAAAGTCCAGCTCTTGACACAGAGAAGATTATATTTCTTAATTCGTAAGAAAAATATAAATTTGACTAACATATTCTACGAATTAACAGTATATTACATGAGATAATGACACTTTTTTGTTTTTATTTGAGAGTGGTTTTTTGTGGGTTGAGTCAGCAATGATATCGCACACAATTAATTAATTAATTAAATGAAACAATAAAATTGATTAATTAGTAGAAGTCGTAATCAGATCGATAACGAAAATCAAATATTTTCAAATTACATACCAACATTTAATTAAATAATTTCCCAATAATAAGCGTTCAACAAATCGAGGTGTGTCTTGCATTAAGTAACTTCTTTGAACAGATTTTATAAATTCCGTTTATATCAAATTATTTTGTTCTCATAAATCCATAAATCCATCCAAACGTGTTTGCTACAAACTGATATCGGTATCGATGTTTTGAAATACGAAATGAATCAAATATATTTCCTGCTTTTGTACCATTTATTATGTAAATTATTCATCAAAACCAAGTAATTGGATAATTGATGATTTATTGCGAAATTCGTGAAATATATGTATACTTGTATCAGTTGTATGTTTATTGGACCAGTGTTCGATTTGCCAAAAAAAGTGGGGGGGGGGTCAGTCCCCAATCCTTCGGTAAATCAGACACTGTATTGGGCACAGTAGGAGATGGTTCCCATTATTGTAATATTAGTTTTTTTATTTAATAATTTTAAAATTTATTTCACAAGAAAATTCGCTTTCTTAAATCAAGACGCCGAGCATAAAATCATAGAGACACTTCGATTTTTCAATGCATTCAACACGGAGTGGACTCGTTGGTTACTTCACGATTGCAGCCATTTTGTGGCTTCGAAAAGGTTTCGTTAAGCGGCATCCCTGTTGGCCGGACCGAGCTTTTCACACAGCCTCCGCTGCAATCATTGACCACCAGGGTGGTGGCAACAGTGGATGGTTCCTCCGCCTTGATCAGTTGCAACGCATGGCGGTTGGTGCTTCGAAAACTAACCCCGGTGTTGATGGTGGACTGCATGGAGGCGTGGCGAATGGAACCCAGCCGTCGTCGCCGGCTCTTGTGCAGGTGGAAGGCGCCGTAGATGAGCGGGTTGACCATGGAGTTGCTCATCCCGAAGAAGAAGATGCCCGACTGCATCTCCTCGCTGAGCCGCTCGTCCGGATCGAGGAACATGAAGACGATCATCATGACGTAGTAGGGCGTCCAGCACACCACGAAGGCCAGCACGATGACCACGGTCAGCTGCAGCGATTTCGTCTTGGCTTTTCGCAGCAGTTTTCGACGAATGATGCCCGCCTTGGAGCGGAACGTCTCGTCTCGGAAGTTGCCCTCGCTTCCTATGTCGCAAGGACGAAAGAAAACATGGATACAGATCGATGCGGAGCGACCGCGCACGTTTACGAGTATAAAAATAATATACGCAACTCTGCACGAGCTACCAATAAAGGGATATAATCACAATGCCGAAGACTACGTGTATACTGCCGCCCTAGGGTCGTATCAGCAAATAACAGTCACAATAAGTTAAGACGACGATTAATGTCCGCAGAATAGAAATTCTGTTTGTACAAGCAAGCATGGGCCTTAACATCATCCGTGAACTAGGCTAATATATGGCAAAAAAATGTCGTCTTGTATGAAAAAATAAATAATGAGAGATCCAGAACGACGAACTAGAGCTGGCGAAGCTCTAAACATAAAGCATAAAAATAGAATAGACCTTCACGAAATACACACTGTGTCGTTATGTGAACGAAATAAACCCTACCTTACGTCACCGCTCGAACATTTTCAAAAAATTTAATAACTTACATTCTTCATATGCGTATTTCCGGCCATTTCAGACCTTCATCAGTGGATTTATGTGGTTATAGCCAGGATTCTTAGCCTAAGAGCTCAAATTTCATATCCCGTTTGGAACTCGTACGATGTCGACCAGGCCCTCTAGCCTGAGAACGTCAGCTTTCAGACTAAGAATACTAGCTATAACCATGTAAATCCACTGATGAAGGTCTGAAATAGCCGGAAATACGTATATGGAGAATGTAAGTTATTATTTTTTTTTAAATGTTCGAGCGGTGACGTAAGGTAGGGTTTATTTCGTTCACATAATGACACTGTGTGTATTTCGTGAAGGTCTATTCTATTTTTATGCTTTATGCTTCGCCAGCTCTAGTTCGTCGTTTACATCCAGTCCTGTCCGGGATCTCTCATTATTTATTTTAACTTTTATTAGCCGCACACGTAATCTGGAAGCTTTTCCTTGATATTTTCGCTTCTCACCTGAGTTGGCAATCACTGTTATCCCACAAACAGCATTTTTACTTAATGCATTTTAAATGCAAGTATGTACACTACATGCAAATTGATTAGCATAGACATATAGTGTTATTCACTCAGTGATCCGGAATAAAAAAAAAATATATATATATATATATATACTGTGCATATTGTTGAGCGACGTAACTTCCGTGGCCGTTTAATTTTAAATCGAATTGAAACCACATAGTTTAATCTAAGTGGAACACAGGGAACACAGGGCACTTCCGTGGCCGTTTAATTTTAAATCGAATTGAAACCACATGGTTTAATCTAATTGGAACACAGGGAACACAGGGCACATACTGTACGTGTACGCCAAAATAATTCGCCCAACGGAGCACGTTATTATTATTCCTCGAATTACCACGCGTTAATTACTCGCTTGGTACGGCGATTTGTTGATACGTGCGCCTCGTTACCTGCGTTCATGTTCGTATTCGTACATAAACCGTGGATTATATCGAATACGAACATTTTAGCGTGTTGGGACTAGGTCAACCAAGTTAGCTTTTGGAATTCATTTTCATTGTGCTTCTAGTATTTCAGTTCGTTGTGTGATTTGTTATTTATGGTATGGGGAAATTTCACTCGTGTTGGCGCTAGAATATTTGTACGATTAAGAAATACACGTACTTTCAGAACGTGGCAATTCACTCCTTGTATTAGGCAATTTAACAAATCCGGCAAAAAACGCCGAAAACCTGTTGATTGAACAAATGTTTCAACTCGAGCTTTGAAAAGCTCCGTCGAATAGTAGCTCAGATTTAATAAGCCTTTCTTCGGCACCGCATTGCGCCTTTTCAATTTTCGCGTGGAAAACCCGGATGCACTTTATTATTATTATTAAATCCGCCGGCTTTAAAGCGTAACAAGCTTCGGCCACCGTAAACCTTAATCTTATTTTATGAGCTGGCTCGTCTGAAGCGTCGCCATTTGTTATCGTTTTATCACAACCGGCCTCTAAACTCGATGATGAAAAATACTCTCTCTTATCTACCTCCCCCCCCCCAAAAAAAATACGTCCATTTATCCTAATAAAAATCTATTGGCCCGAGGGAAATGAGGACCTTGTTCTTCTCTCTAACCCTAAATCCCGCGCAGCGGACCTCGCGTTCTCAACGGTATTTTTCTCTATATTGGCCGGAATCTATCAAGTTCATATCTCTCCTATAATCCTGTTGTGATGTGACAAATTGCCTGTCATCATTTCTCGGCGGTAGATCCAATCGAGCCACATACATCAGTCTACACTTATTGACAGTGTTGGGTAGGAACGGAAAAGGGAAAAGTTCCGTTCGTAGGAACGGAGTTCCTTTCTGAGGAACTTTGGAACTTCTAGGTCGTTCCTACGGTCGTTCCTTTTATTGGGTGTAGGACATTTAAATAATTGATTTTTTAATATTAGATCTTAGATTTTGTCATTTTTATATGATTAAAAAAAATATTTACGTTCGTAGTCTAAGCTCACGGGGATAAAATTCATATTCACTAATGGATTTGGAATATCATTGAATTTTATGCTATTTTTGGACAGTACTAATATAGTAATGGTATTGCGGTTGTTGGCTTCATTCAAATTCAAAAGAAGCAGTGGTACAAAGATAGAGTTAATTGATTCTGGGGAAAAGGGATATGGTGGGAGATGCAACAAGTGAAGCTGCTGGATGTGTGTGGGCATATGCTGCTGGAGTGTGGAAAGGCCGGGATAAATTCAGTAGTATTGATGATCCATCCACAACAACAACGATTTGTACTATTTCTATTAAAAATTGTGGCGCCTTATTTTACAAGACATTTTTTAAAGAAAAAGGGTAACTGGCGTTGCTATACTTTTACGGGATGACACTTTTGAACGTTTTAATCACACTTTTAATTAATTACATACAAGAACGCTAATTTGAAGTGTCAAAAAATAATATAACGTCTAAAATTGCCTCATTAATATCGGGCAAAGGTAACCAACGTCTAACAATTAAAGGTGCAAATTTTAGAAACTTTTATGGAAAAGGTATTAGATTGCAATAAATTTAAATGAATTAAAAGAATGTGGATGCCCAAATTGAACCAGTTTTCTAACAACTCAAAGGGACCCTGGAAATTAAAATTTTAATTTGCTAACTAATTTAGTACGAAATGTGGTATTATGAAAGTTTCGTAATATAATGTAGTTAACTTTACATACGCGCTAGTACGTGTGATACGAAACGCCTTTTAAAGTTACTTAGTTGGATTTGCTTTTGATCTCTCTATCGGGTTGTGTGGGTTGGATGGCATTCGGGGAAAAGGAAATGTCACTGTAACTGAAATCCCAGTTGAGTCTCTTTGCAAATTAGAAATATCTTCTGGAGACGAACGTTGAAATTGATGCCGTTCTTTGTAGTCCAATATCTCATTCCTGCGTTGACATTGGAACAATTGTGATGTGATACATCGACGCAAACAAGCAAACCGTTATATAACCCCAATTTATCAGACGCCGGTTCGGCCCCATTTATGAATGTGATTCTTGGCATGGACGGCTTTAATATAAACCCGTTTCAGCACATCAATCTTCCTGAGGCCCTCTCCTTAAGACACATGCATGTATCTTCCCTTAATTAAAAACCCTTTTGCAACGTTATTTTCATTGTAGTTAATTCAAAATGTGGTGTATTCAGACTGTCCTTGGTTTTATCGACATTTTATTGTTGTATATTGATCTGCTTCGCGGATGATGTTAAAGCCCATGCTTGTGGTTATTCGTGGTAGATTTGTGTACCATTATCGTGTTAAAAACGTTGACTATTTCTACGCAGATTTGCTTCCAAATGACGCATCTTATTTTGTCGCGTTCATGTGGTCATGGGGTTCCCGGAGGATATACACCAGACGAATCTGTGGCTTCGATATGTGTATTGTGTGTCTGATGTTCAGCGTCAGCAAACAATGCCACGATTTGAAAAATGATCTTTTGTGAATGTTCCAAAACGACGATGCCGCATTCTTTGACCTATTTCCCTCAGGAAGAATTTTTTTTATCGCTTTGTTCTCTGTTGTGTTCTTGGTTTGATCAATAGAGAGACAAGCGTACGTTCCCGAGACGCCGCATTTCTAGACGGAAAACTTGTTAATTTTGGGCGCCGGTCTGAGGTCTCAGGAGGACGCGCGGTTCCAAATCATCCCTCATTTTCCAGTTTGACAGTGGGAAATGGACCCCCAGGCCCGAGTGTCGAAGTGCATGCCAATGAAGGTTGTCAGGGTTTGGTAATCTCATTTGCCTAGTGATCAGTGAGCCTGCAGCGGAACACTTGCTGACCATTTGCAGCACGTTTTACACCGCGTCACGCTACTCTCACGCCTCGTGTCACTTTCTTGTGAGATTATCCGTAATACGGCTGGGACCAAGATGCCACTTTAGCGTCACTCCCGTGTTTGGCCTTTACACTCTCGCGGTATCTACTGAACGTGTGGTAGGTCAGTGGCGACCGCACTATTCGGTTTGAGCAATACGTGACGATGTCGATGCGGTAAAGGCTTTGATTTTTTTTTTTTTTAAACTGTAAACCTTTATTTCCATAGCAAGAAACGAAAAGAAATTTGATGCTCTTGTGCAGTGTTATTTGGCCATAGCTTGTAATGCCCTCTGGTGACCTTCGAGTCTTGCCATTCTTCGCTAGGTTTCTCTAGACTAATGAATACGAATTGTATACTGAACGTCCGCGAGTTGCACACAAATCTACCTTGAATAATCATAAGCATGAGCCTGAACATTTTTCGTGAAGCAGATCAATATACAGTTACATTTGAGTTTTTAAAGTTACGTTTGAATTTGTATATTTTACTTTCTATATTTCACCTCTTTGTCTACTTGAATGCAATTGGTGTAATACAGAACAAATATTGCCTATTTTTCACCTTTGTATTCAATATGTTTCTACTTTATATTTATTTTTTTTTTTGAGTATTTCAGAAAAAACATGGAATATGATATTTTACAAGTTATCTGGTATCCTGAGCCAAGATACAAATATGGGTTTGTGAACACGATCATTTCACCACCGCTGTCCAAATTTTAGAATCGTACAGGCTGGCTTGGCATGTACAGCCAAAAACGCAATCACATTTTGAGGCGCAGCCACACCAATCCGTGATTGCATTTACTGATAAGTCGCGTCGATTTCCTCGAGTTTGGCAGACGAGCAAGTGGATGCGGCACTGATTTCGCTTTTCAACCGTGTCACATTTCACAAACTCGAAATATTATTTATTTAGCAAACAACGGAACTGGATATTTTAAATACTTAAATTAGGTGTTTTAGTGCAACCAGCAACAAATCTGGGTATTTCGAAATTCAAATTAAACGTACAAGTGCCAGTTTCCAGATAAGAAATAATTTACATGAAGTGCTTGACAAATTTCAAAATTAGTTTAGTTCACATAATTTGTTGTTTATCCAAAGTATCGCTTGATTATCATCTAATTTTAGTGTTGAACCTATCTGTCTTGGTGTCCTTTTTACTGGTGAGATAAAATGCAGTTTTGTTACTTAGCTTCATAGCTTGCAAATCGGACCACGTGGGAGTATTTAAATTGCAATCTATAATGTTGAGCAAATTAGTGGGTGGAAAAAAACCACATTTGATTTATGGGCTCACGCCGTTGATTAAATGGCATAAAAAAGTATTAGGTATGCAATCTCGTTTGACCATTCCTTCGCTGCTCTCATCCATGAAAATAAAAATCAGGTGAAGCAAAAAGCGTCTGTCTCTATGTCAGCTAATTAAGCTTTCGTCTGATCAGCTAATTAAACATCGTCTCTCAACCGCTAAGCGAACTGTTCTCTGACACCTAATTATTTGGGGGAGGGAATGCTGGAAAACTGCTCTATCCCCATTTATCAGGCGGGGTTATAATTATTTAATTAATTGTTTATCACAAAGCAAATAGTGCAAGTTTAACTGCCGCAACGGGAAAGAAAATCCCTAAATGAAAAAAAAACAAAAACATTTCGCTGCCATCTTTATGTTCATCCTTATAATGACACCAAGTTAGGTAATATTGTCGAGAAACCATGCTTGAGTCGCGCCCGAGATCTGCGCATGCCCAAGACATGCTGTTTATACATGTTTATCAAGCAAGACTGATTATCTCGAGGATTCATTTCTAATGATTTAGATTACGTTTATTATTGTATCAGATTCGTAAGTGGTCGGTGTTGAGCACGAGTCTCGGGAGGATTAAGCAATCAATAAACGAATGAAGGCCGATCGTCGAACCGTGCAGAATGAAATGCTAGTACATGTACATGTATAGATCTCCGCTTACTTGCTATGGAGACGAACGTGCAGATATACGTCGTCACGAGGGTGAACAGAGGAATAATGAACATGAATATGAGACTAATGGTGGTGTAAACCTGTTCTTGCCACTAGAAGGGAAAAAATAAACATGAATTAATTCATCAGGCGACTCGTCTAGCCCAGTCGGTATTGCCACGGAATGTATGGGCGGTCCCGGGTTCGATTCCCGGCGCATCTTGTTTCAAAATTGCCTTCAGTGAGACGACCGAATTGTTATATTTTTTTACGGAAAACAAACAAATTACTGCATTACGAGGTTTAAAAAATCTTTCTTAAGAAATAAAAACCTTTAATTGATTCAGACACGATGAAAGTAGTGCGGAAATCGGGAGACCAAGAAGGGCCCGCAAATGAAGATAAGAGACCTTAACCCTTCCACTGCGTGGTTATTATTTTCAAAATTTGTTGGGTTGCTTGTTTTATTTATATTTTAAATAAATATTTATACAATTCGTTTAAACAAAATACCAAAGTTAAGTAATGTTGAATGAATATTCACCATCTCAGCATCTAAATGTACAGTGTTCTTAAATGAATACTTCTGTTATACCTACTTTGTGCGTGTAGAATGCGTAGGTTACACACTGATAGAATTCCTCTTCGAATGGGCCTCGAAGAACGCTGAAGATGGCTATCTGAAATTGAAGAACAAAAATGCCAGAGTTGAAAAGTTGCTAAACGAGGAGCTCCTCGTACATCAGCTTTACATCAGCTCGTCTGCACGCAATTTTATTTGACAAGCGAAAAAATACTTTATGGTTCAGAGGGACACGGAGTAAACCGTCAGGAAAATGGCACGTGCTCGAGTATGTTCGAGTTTGCCGCTGTTCCACGCCTAGATTATATTTTTTTGAGAAGCGGTTTACGGGTGGGGGAGACTTGCGTGGCGTTGATAAGGAAAACGCTCTAATTAAACCTATCATAACTGTGTTGTAATTTAGTTTCTAATAATCTGTGAAGAAGAGGTTTGTCAACAAGTTGCCACAAAAAAAACCCCAACCTGACTATAATCAGCCGATCTTAATATACTCGATGCTGTTGTGGATTATTTTACTCGTTATATTATGCGGGTGGGTATTTCTAATTGTGCTAGCCATTTAATGTATCTTGGTAATCCTCGATCATGCAGAGTGATCCAAAATTAAACTAATTAAACTAATATTTAACTCATGTTAAAAAGCCGTGCCGTTCGAAGTTTTTAAAATTGAAATCACCACTCAAACGGATCGACCATACGTTTAACCAGCCGTTGCCGGCGATTAATTATTGCAATTACCGTAAATTAAGCTCAGTGTTCATTCGGTTGGGTCATTCTGTGCTACATGGTTTCGTTTTCCATTGAAACTGGTAATTCATTACCATAATTGAGTCTGTGGCCTGTTGATCTGGTTGTGATGCACGCTAGGGATTTTAGTGGCTACGAAGTGTATTCCACCGCGGTATCATGTTTTTGTTGCAATACGAAACGCAAACGAGTGCTCGACATGGTTAGGTTTAGTTTGGTAAAGTGGTATTCAGAAAATTTGTTTTCATCTCGGTGCATATATTTTTATTTCGTGGTTTATACATGTAAGATAATCGTATCGCTAATATTACATAGTTCATTTAGATAAACGTGCATACTTTGGCGTAATTCTGTTTTTTTCTTCTTTAGAAGTTGATTAATGGTAATTTAGCACTCAAGTTAAACACAAATTTAATGTTTGAAGTCAACAAAATTCTGTTTTATTGAGTGTGTTTCGTTTGGGGTATGCATGAAAAATTATAATGTTCAAATATCACCTTCATTCCCGACAATGATGAAGCACCTCTAGCGACACCGGTTAAAAACAACTTTCTATGGAAAGCAACAGCCAGAGTCAAAGGTGGTATACCAATCTGGGGCCAGAGTGTATTTTTTATCTATTCTATAGAATACATGTAAAATACGCCATCTTGCGACAATGCGAAACTCGGATACGATAGTCTACCAATAATTTGTTTTTATCAGGAGCTTGTCTACGGTCTTCGTTTTATATTTTAAAATAACATAATAGCTATTAGATCAGATCATCACATGCGCATTTCTCCTTAGCATGACGTCCGCATGCGCGGCTTCATTACTTGAGTTTCGCTTCAACATAACGCGTTTTTCTTGAACGTCTTCTCCTTGGCGCGCTTTCATTAGCGCCCAATCCTCGACTTTACGTGAACTTGGCTCGCAATGAATTGCTGAGCAAGGCTTTGACGATCCTCCGCGCGCTCGAAGCCACGTCGAATGAACCGTATTTATTGAACGCGTGTGCGTAAATTAATTCTTGCGTGAAACGAGCTGTGTATTCCGGCAACAAAATTTGGAACGAATAAACCAAATACGATAGTTTGAGAAAACTGGGTTGAGAAACGTCTACGCGCTATCCAGAATAACATACAGATGGTGGCCGGTGACTGAACACTTATATACGCAATGCGCAATGTGTATACACAATGTGTATATTTTTTATTGTAATTGGTTCGTTGACCCAAATAGCAATAAATGAAAATCATATTAACTTAGAAATATTTTGTTGTGTTCTTTGTTTTGTGCGACACAACGTTTTATTTCTGAATTAAATAAATAACTAGAATAGTTTCGGACGCGTAAAATGGTACAACAACTTCGTAGCTCTACTAATGAGAATCTTAAATTGTCTTATCTTGGATGCAAAATTGGACTCACCTTTTTCTCAACAGAGAGAAAAAAATATTTTAGCTGTTCTATTAAACAGCTTCTAAAACGTCTCACCTTTATAGAAGAAATAAATTACCCTGGGTCTCCCGTTACCGCAAACCCTCCGTTTTGTGGGAACAATAGAAAGTGTCGTTTAAATGCTGATGAAATTTCGTCGCGGGTTTGTTTATTGTGTACCACTAATCTGTTGACTAAAAGAAACAAAGGGAATTTGTAATTGCATTTGCAACCGAATACAGGAGAAATAAAAGCTAAATTGCGACGAGCTTTAGAGAACGCGGATCTATGGTTCGGAGAAGATGAATACCTGAGTATATTTACAATAGAAAAAGAAGGGGTATCCAGTGCTAATAAAGCACGGCCAAAGCAATTGATACGAACGTTATCGTGTCGTTGCTCTCATTGCTAGTTGGTTTCGTGCAGCGCCATCTGTGAGCTTCACAAACGGTTCGTGAACTAAAGGGACAGTGTTCGATTTGGCTAAGAAAAAGTGGGGGGAAGGGTCGGCAGTCATATTTAGTAGGGAGGGGGGGACGTTTACCATGCACGATATGGGGGTCTGGTTACTGAAGTGGGGAGGTCGAACCCCCCTGACCCCCACGGCAAATCGAACGCTGTAAAGGGAATAATTTCCATATCATTTCCATGTACACATCATCGCCAAAAACAAAAACATTTTCATATGAACTGATGCGTATTCTGTGTACGAAAATAGCATGACCGCTCTACAAATAAACAAACGCCCAACCAATCCTCATAGTGTACGCGTTTCATGAATATTAAATGCGAAAATAATGCAAATGTTGGTCGTCGTTGTTGTTCAACTGGTTCAACGGTGGAATTGAGCCTCCGTATTTAATCAAAATTGAAGTACCGGTATACGTTTATTATAGTTTTTTGACTCATTCAAAATCACCAACCCATACTTACATTCAAATAAATGGAGAGAAAAAAGTGTGCGCATTTCATCTTAGTGTGCGCATCAAGTGTACGCATTCTCATATTATTCCAGGTATCTTAACCAAAGCACTCAACCCGTTCAATTTATAAATCAACTAATAACCCTTCTCGTAATAACTATTCAATAGATGGCGCTGCTACAGCGTGTACAAAATGATAAATTCACGTTAAAGACTTTTTTAACACGATTAGGTTAGGCCTCGACGAGGCAAAATTTCACAAATTGTGGAAGCAAGGTTTATTTTTATTTTAAAGCTCAGCGGCCACAACAACTATTAACTTTTAGTTGTACTTTTAGAACCTTACAGTAAGTCGCGCAATTATAACGTTTAAAAAATATTAAAAGAAAAACATCGTTAACGTGAATTTATGATTTTTAACATCACAATTTCGCTCATCGCTCATCTCTCGGTTAGGCGATTTACTGTATGTGCGTGTAGTCTTTTATCTTGCTTGCACACTCGTACATAAAAACAGTTGATGGTTACTGGGAGATAATCATCTGAAATCTTCCGCTAAACTAAACACTCCATGCTTTGATCGTCTCATGCTACGGTAATTAGAAAATAAATCAGAAAATACACAAACTCCTAAATATAAATTGATGCGACGTTGTAAAAAAATTTTTTTTGCGAAACCGAGTACGTTATACTAGTGTACACTCTGTTCGAGTATATGTTATCGCTGAGCAATATCCGCTAATACCTGGTTTCGCGTAGGTCACAGCATTTTCGTAAAATTTCCATTCGGTAGATCATTTCCTGTTAATTTGCATATACGGTACGTGAAAGCTTCCCAGATAACATATGATATTAATGCTGGTACATACGATTAATTGGCGAGTAAAGACAATTTCTCCTACACAAATTCGCTGCTACTGCGAGCATGTAGAACTACATTTATAACCGAACAAGATTGCAATTATTCTTTATATCAGATATATTAAAATTCGAATCGATATACTGTGCAAGTAAGTAAACATAGTTTGAAGTATATAGATTATTTATTATGTGTTTTATTATCAAGCAAAATTTGGTACAAATATACATGTATGTATTGCACGAGCATACAAGTACAGTAAAAACCCAGTACTTGTTTGTTAAGCTTAACTAAATATTCTCGTGCATAAGAAAATTGTATGATAACCAAAACATTTCGAAATGCCAGAAGATGGACGGAGTGGTGAACTGTTTTTAGTAATAATTTTATATTCTTAAAAATATATTTAAATTAGTAAATTGCGATAAATTCCGTTTAGTAGTTGTCGTGATTCGAACACCGTGTCTCCGACATTGGCCATTATTTTTCCATTCAATTTAACCATTAACCACAATTATCATCCTCACACTAGCAATGTTATCAATTATTATTCCTTGTAATCTTTTGAAAATCAAGACTGTTTGCTCAGTCGCAATGAACCTATTGAAAACGTGTGATTGGTGCGTCTCGCCGTGTTTGTGTTCGGTTACTTCGGTATACATGTGTCTTCCACACTTCCAATAAGTATCCAAAATCAACAAAACCTAAGCAATTTCTATGTGAGGAATTTCTGTGTCTGTTTGCGCGACAATACTTTTCTCGTACGAGGAATTCCAATTTTGTTCGGGGATGTTCGTTTTTCTAATATCCCGGCTAGGGCAGGTGAATGACTTTGCATACTGCTGTTCGGGCCACGAGAACATCCAGTTAAGTACCAAAGTCATTCCACATTTAGTATGTAATCAATTGCCGCGTTCCCGTCGGGGGATGTCCGATTAGATCGCTGATTAATTTTTCTATATTAGCGCTGCTAGCTGAGCTGAAGTACGTGAAGACAAGTTCGCAAATTTATTACCTAGTACGAGCTAGCTTCGAACCACGTGCAACTGCACAATCCTTCTGAGACCGTGGTTTTGTAACGCAACTCAATCCAAACTGCATAGTCGATGCTGGATAACGAGGCTGACTGCCATTCACTGGATTATAAATTCAAAACCCTTGAGGTCTAAATCTTTAACTGACAGTAACGGATTTGAAAACCCTGAGGTGAAAACGCTGGTCTAATCAGTTGCATACTTAAAATATACAAAAGCAAATTTTGAAATGCTCTCAACTTTTCTTTTAAGATATATATTTTTAAGGAATTTTGTGGATTTAAATTCAATGCCAGATTTGGTGACCGATTTAATCTAATTTCAACTAAAATATTGCTAAACGAGGACAGGCAGCACTTTTGTAGGCTTTTCTAAAATATTGCTATTAAAATGTCGACACGGCGTGGCATTCGCGTCACAGAGACGTTGCAGCTTGTGCATTCAGGATTTTGTGCGCACAAGAAATTGTGCACACAAAATGGCAGAAACTCTGTTCTATTGTATAGGATACGATAGTATCAATCACTTCTCTAAGCACAAGAGTTTGCCAAATCATTTTTTTCACCAGCAGCGTTGTTTGGAATATGTTAATCGTTGTTTGGAATATGTTAATCGTTGTTTGAAAAGTATTTGATTTGGAAGCCGGACATAGGAATATGAATACATGCACTTGGTGGAAGACTAACGGCTTTTCCATCTAAGGTACCGATCCATACCCTCAATCGTGGTAGGAGTCTTGACGAATTCCGAAGATGTTTTCTACTTTCGCTTGCTTTTCCAACATAAAATGCGCTCGAGTGCTATGTGCCTCGAAAGAGTATAGACCGCATATGCGATGCAAATCCATAAAGTAGCTCTTACCCTTTGGACCTTTCTCAATACTACGTTGTCAGTCAACGTCAATTTTCATTCAAGTCTATTTCATTTGAAAATACAAGGCACTGATTTACAACCTGCCGAACCAAAAGGAAACGCTCTTAACGGATTGAAGGATTGAGGGAAAGCGTGGGACGCAAGTTTATGCTGCTTGCGTATTTTATGATTACAGTATATGAATTATCAAAAAAAAAAATTGAATCTATTGATTTGTTTGAATATGTATATTAAATATTTTATATATAAAACAGTTTGCATTAAAATATATTTATTATCTATTGTAGATTGCATATAATAATCAAATCGAAATTGTTATATACGTTTGTTATGGACGGAGAAGTTATTAATTTATGAGAAAGGTCACAGCCTGTGACCACTCTCAAAAATTAATAACTAGTCAATCTGTGACTCACAGGTTGCATAATCAGGCGCTAATCACATGGTTTCTTATTTTTTTATTTCTTTCACCCAATAAGATGTATTAGCGTTTGAGTCTGTATTTTTAATATCCGAAATAGAACGAAATTGGTGTTGATGTTTTACGGTTGATATATATTATCTATCGCCGTCATCCTTTATTTTACTGCGCTAATTAATTTCGAGATAAACAACGCCATTGTGATACACCTTGAAATTGTATTGACATTTTCTATAAACTACACCAAAACTTTCTAATGCTAGTAAATTTCAGAATTCGAAGAAATGAGAAGTATCAATCGCCCATATATGAATCTATTAAGCTATTACATGTATATTTGATCATATGTATATATTTGATATATATTTGATCAGTATCATGGATTCAATTATGTATCATTCATCGATGTATACGACAGTTTTATAATTAATTCTATAGAGCCTAAATAATTTCATGCATAATGGAAAATTCACCATTCGTCAATTCTCAGTAGTCCTGCCCCCAAGTCTCCATTGGTTCTGTCATATCATTATAGAGTCAATTCGTATGTGGCAATCCCTACTTTATTTGTTTCCATTTGTATCTCCATTATATTTCAATCTATGATCGCGAATACCACTTAATTTGGAGGTCGGTGCATCAAATGCTGAAATGCAAAAGCTTCAGTAGTGATCGGCGTTTGAATTGAAAGCCAAAGCGTTTCGGCAAAAAAGTTAAAAGCCCCACCGACATTTATTTGCGTTGCCAACTGAGCAGAGAGGTCACGAGATGGAGCGACAGCGGGAAAAGTGTTAGATTATAAATGGAAGGAGCTCATGGCCAAACCGACAAATTGGATTTGCAATTTTATTTGCTGCGGTTTGATCGAAAATGCACGGAGTTAGGGTATGCCCATATATTTACACGGATACGTTCGATATCTTTCACTCTGGTATGTATTCGCCGTAGGGGATATCTTTTCTATGCCGACACGTTTGGATGTCGGGTCGAAATTCTCGGGCGATGCTCTGGGGATGGTGATAAGAGTGACTCGCTCTGCGCCTTCTATCACGTCCAGCGAAAATGTGTTCTGCATCACTGAAGATCGTACATGGAATAATTTGATCGTGATTTTTCAACAAATATTTTTATTTTCGTAAAATTTAAATTTAATATATAAGTGGTTCCATTTGCTATGCCCATGATGCTTTCCTATCATGATTTTTCATTCTTTAAATTTCCTAATTTTCTAAATTCACTAAAATAGGAAATTCGAATGAGATAACTTATTTTCTAGCAAGTCCGCCCCTATTGACAATAATAAACGAGCAAGTAAGGACGGGAGAGCGAGAGAACATGCCGCGTTACGCTCACTGAACGACGGCATCCACATTCTACATTATTCGCGGGGAGCGTA
>JAUJYS010001066.1:0-18921 GCA_033995665.1 Melogona broelemanni | reverse complement strand
AACCACCCCCACTCTCTTTTTCTCTATGTATGCGTATGGAAACCTCGCTTGTTCTATAGACGCACGCCCCCCCTCACCCACCACCACCACCACCACCCGTCCCTCAATCTGTAGGCTGACTATATATGTCTATGCGCGCACCGTATAATCTCTGCAGCATGTGGGCTCTCCGCATTTATTATGCCATTGTTGACAATATTATTGAACACATCGTTCAAACACAATACTGGGGGAAGCCCCCGAAGGCAGTAATAATATGCCGAGCCAAATTTAGTTTATGCACTCGCTTACTTTTCAATAGCATTTTTGCGACCTACTCATTTGGCCTGTTGTTGGGTATGTGACTTGGGGTTGGATTGTTTATTTATTATTATTTTTGTTAGAACAGACTCTGTTGAGGGTGATTACAAATATCTGTACACGCGTGAAGATATACGAGTTTTGTGAATTTTGATACAGAAATATGATCCTTATAGGACGTAATGCGCATTGGCAACTAATTCAAGACTTATAAATAGGAAAACTAGGAAAAATTCAGAAAATGTTTTCGATACCGGTTGCTATGAAATACATATATATATATATATATATATATATATATTCCTGTACCTTTTTCTTCTCAATTATTTACACGAATTTATATGTTTTGCAATCAGTGAACATTGTATAGAGTTAAGCAATGTCATGCAATAAAAAATACTAAATCTAAAAAGAAAATGAAAGGTTGAACTTTCAACCGTATATTAATGAGTCTCAGTTTCAGCAAGTATATTCAATCATGTTCAGTTTAATATTCTCCTATCTTGGTTGTATGTATTGTGCAATAGCAATTTTGGCATTTGCAACCAATTTTTGTTTTGGGCAATTGATGAGCGTTCTGTTGAATCGTATTATCAAAATTATGAAGTGATGTAAAAGTGTAATTTGTCAAGCTCCACAGAATAAATCAAGTAGAAAGGTTGTCATGATCGACAACTAGTTGTTAGCTCGAACATCTCCTTTGCCTTATATGGAATATTGCACTTCGATCCATCTCTTTAAGACGAACCTGTTCGAATTTTATTCGGATATGGTTACTTTTTTATTGGTGACAGCAATTTCATGTAACAAATTAGCGCACCAACGCATTAAAATGACAAGAACGTCAGAATTAATTGAACATCCACTCAAACTTGGCATGGGTCCAACCTAAATTTAATAAATTTGTATAATCTCACATATCTTTTTAAGGCAATGTTCATCCAGCTTGTATATGATATTATCAATGCTTTAGCTTTGAGCACGACTAGGTAAAGAAAATATGCAACATACTCGCCTATTCAGACGAACGGATACTTCGTACATCTATGTTTTTCTGATCTATAAAACCTATCAAATGGATGGACAAAGATAACTTTGCTTACCTTGTGAGACGGCGGCCAACGATACGAAAATTAATCCGATTTGGTGAAACAGGGGCACACTGAACTCCATGCTACTTGGCATAAAGTGTCGTATCCAATCTTTGAGGATGACCTGCTTTAGCGTGTCCGACTTCTGTTATGTTCGGCTCTGTCGTACTTCGAATGCTGATTTCGTTTGTTGTCTGGCGGTGTGCTCCCAGCTGTGACTTCGAGAAAAGGTGTCAGAATTCTCAACGAGATTCTAGGTTGATTCGACTTGTCCAATACGTCGATTTTTTTGTTTTAAGGAGATGCTGATGATGATGTTGATGACCAGGACGATGATTTCTGGAATCTGATGATGTTGTGGTGGTGATGATCGACGACGATCTCGTTGTGCAGACTAGAATGTGTTGAATCCATACATGCAACACTTTGTGCAAAATGGGTGTGCAAAAAAAATAAAGCCAAAAACTCAATTGTCTGAATTGGGTCGTTGACGGTGATTTTTTCCCCACTGCTTCTCAGCTTTCTATAGCCCCCATGTTGAGAGGGAGTCGAATCGACGATCGCCGAGCGCAAAACGAGGGGGGGGGTTGTTTCAGTGCACCAGAAGGTGAAAGAGAGGGTTGGGACAGAGGAGGAAAAAAAATTAACTAGGGGGTTGCACTCGCCGACACGCGCAATTTGGTGTACAGTTTTGTATTACACTAAGTAGGCACTAATGACATGGACACTACAGTGGCAGATGGTTACTCAGTCAACAGTCTGTGGATGCGCTTGGCTGCTTGATGGACACGGAGGACCAAACTATATGACGATTGGTTGTGGTGGCAGGGGAGAAAACGTCAGTCAAATTTTTTGGTGATGCTGAAAAACCACTCAGTTAGTCAAGCCTTTCACATCGTTGAACGGTATGGGATAGGCCACACGGTGGTGGACAAGTCCTCTTTTAGAGGACCGGCTGGTGGCTGCTCTTCAGACCGTCAATGCGTTGCTCTTCAACCGGTGGAAAATTCGCTCCACGTTTCGATAGACGATGATCGAGGGGTAGATACCAGTTGAGGTGTGTGGTGTAGGTACCGCTGTTGCGCTGTGGTGATGGCTGCCGTTAGTTTAATTCGACGACGTGCGAATTCGGTGGCGAATTGCGAGAGATGCCGACAGTGTAGAGGGGGGGAAAAGATAGAGAAATGCGTTTCTGCGCTGGGTTGGCTCGTCGAGTTCCCCTCGCTTCTGCGCAGAGTATTATTACCGGCGGCTGAATTGACCCCGGTCGGCAACGACTCGCCGAACGACACGGTGGAAAAGCAGTCAGAAACGTGAGCTGCGTGTGTGCGCGCCTTGTATACGTTACTCGCTGCGATTAGGCGGGCGTGTATCTTGGCGTTAATAAAACGCGTGTGCGTCGAGCTACTGTGCGCCGCCTGCCCACTGTGCTGATGCTGCTGCTCTGCGTTGGGGGGTGCGCGATTTTCGAGTCAACCGAAGAGCAAAGTCGGTCGCGGCTGTGTACTGGTTGCTCTGTCGTCGCTCTCTCGCTCTATCTAGCTCTCTCTCGTGCGCGCGGTGTGTGTTCCCTGTGTCGCTCGTGCGTCTAGCTGCAGTTCGCCACTCTGGCACGATCCGAGCCCGGAATGCGTACCATGTTAATGAGTTCGCTCTCCTGCACGTTCGCTCGCTGCTGCTGCTGCTGCTAGCGCACGCGCAAGGAACAGCTCTCCTGTCAAACGCTGTCGCGCGCAGCTTGGTTAAGGGATCACCACCCAACCACACGTTGGAGCCAAAACCTTAATAGATCAGGAATGTGACTTGATGGAAACGAACTGAATCTAAATTACAAAAATATCGTTAACAACCGAATTTATTTTATGTAATTTACGTGAAATACAGTACATGAATCATGTAATGGCATTTTCCTTGAAATACGCTACCCCGATCACGTATTGACGGTTTCCTAAAACTGCGGTTCAAGAATCATGTAATGACAGTTTCCTTGAAATACAATGAATGAGATGATAATCTATTATGTTGGATGCTTAAATTTCCGATGAATTTTTTTAAAATAATATTTATTTGTATTTTAATTGGTTGTTGTAAAGTCAATGTTAGCTTATATGGTAGTTTAGTTGTATGGTAGTTTTTTAGTGGCTTAAACTTACAAATTTTACCAATTTGGTGTCTCGTCGTTGTATAACAAAAGGCGTTTACGAACAACGGCAAGTTAAAAAAATATCCTCAAAATGTAATTTTTCTTATGACGCGACCTCCTGCGAGCACCGAACGGATAATTGCTTAAATATTGGATAATCTTCGACCAGAAGTTATTACAATACAACGGCTCTAAAACACGTTATCTTTTCATCAATAAAACAAATAAGAGCTTTTAAAATCTAAGGCTTTCGAAATATCCGATTTGTTATAATTGGGTGAGGAGGTGGGGATCCCTTAACTGGGGCATCGCGCGCGGCGCTGTCCTCCTCTGGGCACTGAGATCTCTGCGCGTGCGCGCGACCACGGGCTGATTTTCGGAACGCGCTCCGCGGCGCGCGCCACCGAACGGCCGAGAGCCGCGCGCGCACGAGCACGTTGGAGAGCGGCTATGGAGCGTGATGCGGCAGCGGCATCACCAGTATAGGAGCCGGTTCAAAAGTATAAGATTGGACCGAGAGATTGGCTGGCTACTTGAGCGGGGGTGTGCGCCAACGGTGGCTCGTGGGGGAAAGAGAATCGAGAGAGAGAACTTTTCACCAGCTAGAAAAAAAAAATACTCGAGTGAAAGGCGCTCTGTTTCCGCACGTGCGGAGCAGAGCGAGGGAGAGCGAGCGCCAGTTGAGTCGAGAGCGTTGCACGGAGCATGCGCGTAGGGGAGCACACTCGGACGGCCAACCCGGGCTCTAACCCGGCTTTTGTACATCCGTGTTGTGTTTGTGTATTAGGCAGTGGAGGAGTAAGCCGAGAGTTCCCGCGAAACAATACCTCGATCTGAACGGCGTTACCCGGCACACAATCATAGGGTGATGAGTTAGTCATTCGGACAGGTTGTTTTAATGGATACGACGAAAAAGGATGAAACCGGAAAATAAGAGTCGAAAAAAGAGAACTAAAATTAATGGAGAGTAATGCACATTCGATATTGGGCGAATGCATTGAATAGTTGAATGCACATTTGATAATTAATCACAGACGACAATCAATGCGATTGTTCTGTATCGGCTCTGGATCGGCGATCCCGGGTTCGTTTCACGGTTCAGGCTCTCGTTTATTCGATCCCGCGATCCTGGTGAAAATGTGTACTCCTACAAATACTCAAGTGTTTAGAGGAGTACATATTATTTTATTGTGACATTCACTACGGTGATTAACAATTATTAATTGCCAAAAAATATGGTTCTAATTTGGAGTCACAACATTGACATGTTGTATACATAGAAAATTTAAAGACTGGCACCGACCACAAGCATGAACCTTAACTTCCATTGTGCCTGCTCGGGGCGCACCGAGGATAAACGACGATAGGATGTCTAAATCCCACAAATAACGTAAAAATTAACGTGAAATTAATTAGTATTTGCGAAACAAAGTACAGTCATGAAAGGACAAACCTTTAACCAACATCAACACCCTGAATGACCATATACGTGGACCAACCCCAGTTTTGCGATTTTGACATTTTTGCTCGACTGAAACCAGCGTATACGTCACAACATAGAATGCTCTAGGGCTACAGTGTCATAAACACACACACATACACATACAGTATACTGGTGTAAACATCTGTAGAACCCTCCGCATCACAGATCAGCGATTTGCGAAATTCTGCTTCACCGAATTAGTAATTCTTTCTTGAATCTTCGTTTGCGTGTACTGTGGGCAAATAGGATATGATCGTCGGAGCGAACAAGTGCCATAGTTCGGACAGCTGGCTGTGATGGCGAAGAGTAAGAAGGAGAGGGGGAAAGGATGAATGGAATCGCATCTGTTGACAGATGATCCTTTTCACTATTTGCACAGTCGCACGTGTCTTCGCTAAATGCGCCAAACTCGAGGAATTACACAATCTAAAAATGTCTTCATCTGGTGAATGCGCTCTACAAAATTTGTTTACCCCTCTAGCAAATGTTTACAGTGTGTCAAGTGACGAAATGCCCAAACTGATTCCATCCGTATGGAAAGTAAATATAATTATTGAGGCGATTAGCAATGAATGTCGACGTCGTGATGATATATAACGGATCATTGATTATACGAT
This sequence comes from Melogona broelemanni, assembly GCA_033995665.1. NCBI lineage: Eukaryota > Metazoa > Arthropoda > Diplopoda > Chordeumatida > Chordeumatidae > Melogona > Melogona broelemanni. Next base: position 13,287 of record JAUJYS010001066.1, on the reverse strand, counting down.
CAGAAGTTTTTATACTGCAGCAAAAAACGGTCACTTTTTTACTGACAAAAATATAATTAATTATTCCTACTTTTTGTGACTATTTCTGGCTGTGCCGACTGAAATAATATGTTATCATGTTAATTTTATGTCACTTTTTTTGTCGCTCATATGCAACGTTGTAATTAAATTAAATGCACATACTATGTTGGCACCATTTTGCACATTTTCATTGTATAAACAATACGCCAAAAAACAATGCGGCAAATGAAAACACTTCAAAGCGATTGCAAGGATGTAAAACTGTTTGTTAGGTTGTTAACCATGGTTCTCCTATTATAGAACAAACATGTGTCAGTTAAAAAGTACATATTAGCGGTATGTAAGAGCGTCCAAGAGCGTGCCAGGGCGTTCCTATTTTTACAGCCAGACAATTGTGATCGCAATTTATCCTGACTTGTTTATGATGCGATGGTGGTGTCATTCACCACCAGAGGGCGTATATTAAAACAAGGCAGAATCGAGCACCGGCACAATCGAGTAGATCTTTCCCGTTTGGAAAAACGTCATTGGTTAGCAAATTGTGCTTGTAGATACAGCAGATCGTCTTAAAGTGAAATGCGCTCGGAAGGAGGAATTGGTGGTTTTCCAGCTCGAAATCGGATCGACCGACTCCGGTAATACTCCCTTGTAAGATTGTAAGACGCCTTGTTGTCTGAGAATCTCTCCTGCCTTGTTTCTGGCCGCCAGCCATGCCGTTACCAAACCCACCTCTTCCCCTCTTCTGATTGTCGTGTCCACGCCCAAGTGCACTATATACTTCTAATTCACGTCTCTACGGCGGACTGGGCGCGCGACACGTATAAGGGTTTCGGACGTCCACAACATGATCACGTGGTGTCGTAATGACCCGCATTCTTACCCGCGCTCACTCTCTTTCTCGTCCGATCGTTCGTGTGGCCTTTTTACCTATAATGGTGACCGGCGCTAGCTAGACGTAATACCACGTTTTGGACGTAAACGGATTGCTTCTCGTCCATTTAGTGTCCTGAGACCAACCTTCCGTTATGGATGAATGGATTTACGTGCTTGCATGGCATGTATTTTTTTTTTGTTCAAAATATTTCTGATGTAATTTTTTAGACGACTACAAAAATAGGCAACAAAAAATAAGAACGTTAAATAAAAATAAAAAAAACGAAATGGGGGGAAAAAGGAACCTTGAAAATATGTTCGAGACGTAAAAATTTTGAAGTTTAATAAATTCGAAACGAGCAGTTGTTATTGAACTATAGCTATAAATTAATAAAACTTGTTTACTATAACTTTATTATACAGTAGTCTTTAAAATGAAATACCATAATTATAGTCTTAATAAAAATTTCCGTTGTCAAATTTTATCGAATACCTTATAATTCATACAAATTGAAGACAATTATAAATAAATAATAATTTCAATGTTTTGATATTAAAAATAATTAAATTTTGGTATTTGGTTATGTTCCCTTTAATTAAATTATTTTGTGATATCCTATTTTGATATTTTAGATTTTTTTTATATCTGTGTACATGAAACCTTAAAAACCAGATCAACCAGTCAACTTAATTGTTGCAGATATTTATTTTTTATTTCGTTCTCTTGCCGACTTCTTGGAAATTTTTCTTGTTTACAATGTCGTTTTTGGCTTCTGAGAAATATTAAAGTTTTGGAACAAGAGCATGTCATGTGAAATCGATTTTAAAATGAGCGCCATGGTTAACCGGTCTGAATAAATGCACCGTGTGCAAGTAAATACAACAAAACTGCTTCTTGGAAAAAAACACAGTTTAGAAACAAGTACATGTCACGTTAAATCGATTTTAAAATGCACGCAGCAGTTAGCAGGTCTCAATGAATCAAGCCACGGTGTACGAGTAAATATAGCAAAGCTGTTTTTCGCATTAGTATAAATCATATATCATCTATGAAAGGACTAAATTTTGCGCGCGACTTAACTAGATCAAACAACCGAACATGAATTATAACTTTTTATTCATTATTGCTGTGAAATGATTTCAAATTTCATATTTTGAGAAGAAATTCGACAATCCCGCGAAAGTCTTGTTTTTTTTTGGTGTTGAATGCGATTTATTATTAAAGTTTTGTAAACGTCACTTAGACAGGTTATCAGCTCACACACTCTTCAAAATATCATAAAATAGTTTTGTTTTTGTATAAATTATGGCTACATGGCGCTTTGTTTGTTTCGGATCTTTAAAATATTTATAAAATTGTTTTTTGTATCAGCTTTGGCATGACATTTAACCTGAATGTGTTGCCAAACCAGAATATAGACTTTTTTTATTACTCTACTTGAAAATTTAAAACGTCCGAAATAAAAAAAATAGAAAACAGCACATACTTAGGACAATCAATAAGTAAAGTTATTCATTAAGAAAAAAGAATTACGCAATATTTCAAAAAAGTGAAATATACGTTTTGTGCAGCTGTCCTTCCTTAATAAAAAACATATTTTAGTGCAGGTATCAGATAAGTTGCACGTGCCATTTGAAGCAAATGAAACTGGCGTAGGTGCAACACGTGGACAATTTCAATGAGCAGTGTGGCATTATTTGTTTTATATGTCTTAAAACTTTCGAAATTATGATTTCCCCAAAATGACGCCGAATCAATGCCTTATAATACTGTTCGATTTTGTTAAAATTCCAAATCGCGTTTTTCAAAAATCACCATCTTGGTTTTTGCATAGGGCTCTATGCAAAATTAACCATGTGCGACGACTATGGGTTGCAAATGCTTGTGTCCCTCAGGGACATGTGCACCAGTCATTGTGAAAAAATGAGGATTAATAAAGAAAGGAAAGCTGCACAAAACGTATATTTCACTTTTGTCAAATAGTTTTTACAAAAGTGAGTTCATTTAAAAAAAATGAATAAGTTTACTTATTGATTTTCCCTCGTAGTTTAAAAATTGTCACCAGCGGTTTTTAAAAATGGCAAACCGTAGCAGCGTCTCCGTAACCGCATTGATAATGCGGGATGTTAAAACGACATCAAACGCTTTTAACATATATCGGGACTCTCGACACAGATCATCAGTCACTCGTTACCAGTTTTCAACCAACCCCTACCGCCATCCATCCCTTTACTTCAAAGCAACTCCGCCCCACTTTACTCCACCCACCCGCATCCCTTATTTCGGACACCTGTGATGGGAATATCGCGTGACCAGAGAGGGTTGACGCGCCCCGCGATCGTTGCCCGACACGCGAGTGGGAGTAGATCATCGGTTTTGCCTCGTTGTCTTCTGAGTGCTGCTGATGCTGCTGGCGCACACACAAACACAGTCAACGTATTTGTCGTGGCCATTATCTCTTTGTGGAGGATTGGCTCTCTCTCCCTCTCGGTAGCCCGTGTATAGTTTAGTTGCGATTGGAAAGTTTTTGTCCAACATTTGCAAAAGCGGTTGCGGGGGTAGACAATAGTGTGCGACCACAACATTTACCGCCACCGTTGACACCTTCGTCAATTTATGTATAGTACATGAAATGTTCTTTATTGTTTGCTCCTTGTTGGATGCTCCTCCCCCCTCCACCCATCCCCTTATTGCTTTGCGTTGTTGTTTCAAACCTTTGTTTCGTGTCTACGGGACATTGTGAATTAAAGTGTATGTTAATGAGGCTTACCAACCGATCCGTCTCGGCCCACCCTTGCAAGGAGACTACCTAGTAATTTTAACCCAGCCTAGGTTGGGATCTGGAACGTATATCTGAAAACGCACAATGATGGGTTTTACTTCAATTTCGAAGGTAGGCGAGCGTATGAATTTCTCGCACGAAAAATTCCGGAGGTCTCGGTCGGGAATTGAACCCGCGACCACGACTGTAGTAAGCGGGCAAGTACACTAGCCATTACCTTGTGTGTTCCACCTTTTAAGCGAATCAACTCTGTTAGCGCTAATGAGCAGCGTAATTATTGCAGCTGCACTTTTGCGCCATCCTGTATTCGTTTATAGCGAGCGCTACGTAAAGCTCCCCCCGATGTGGCTTCGTGTAAGACACCGGCGCTATCCAATTTAACGCCAATTAGGCCAACTAGCGCGCACTGGAATTTGTTTAGAAGCACCGTTCGGCCTCTTCATTTGAAGTATGATAAAAATCGATTCCCTCACAATTGTGCTCATGTTGAATTTGAGGTGTAATACAAAATTTTACAAATAATTGTTGAAATTGTCGAAACCGTTTACGTTTATAGTTTACAAAGAAACTATTTTTTTTACTTAAATTATTCATTACACTGAAATTACTAGAATACTATTCAATTAATTAATTAATTCGGTTATTACGTATACCTTATACCGTCTGTATCGAAGTTATAGGCGATTTTTTATTAACAATGTAAGAAAAGTGGTAATTGACAGACTTTCAGAAATTTTATAATTTTACCATATTTCAAGTAATTCCCCGGTATAAACTACCGATGAATTTGTACTTTTTTGACAAAAATAATAAGAATAAAAAAATCTCGACAAATCGAACAAAACAATTCAAACAATCACAATCGAATCCATGTTTCTACACTGTGTAGAAAACTTAACAAACGTCATAAAATAGAAGAAAAAAAGCTTTAGTACTGACGAATTGACGTTGGCGTGAGAAAATTTTTATCAAGTCTACCACTCTAGGTGAACGCATCTAGCTATAAAAATAATGGGTCTACACGCTTACGCTTTAACCCTTAGCCTCGCGCGCGTTCACGAGAGAAAAAAAAAGTAAGAACACACCGAAAGTTAATGATGATGATGATGTCCCTAGCGCCGGCGCGCGTGCCACCGAGAAAAGCGATTTTTGTCACGTGGGAATTGGTGATTGGCAGCTGTTAACCGCCCTTGTCCACCATTTGACAGCATTAAAAAAGCGAAAAAGATTATTGTCGCTAACCTGCTTCGCCTTTCGCAGAATGGGAGCGGAAGTTAGAGGAAGTGGGGTGCGTTGAGCCGACTGAACGAATTTGACCGCCACCCTCGCTTGCTGTTGTTGATGTCAGTACTGCTGTCTGAGCCCTGTCCTTTTATTTATTTATCGGAACAGTTTCTTTCTCTATACTTTACTGACTCTCTAGAGCTTTAATTTTGCTGTTGAAACAGGTCGAATAAAATTGACGACTGTTCAAAACCAGGTGAAATATGACAGCTGTATATGTTACGTTACGATTTTGCATACATGCCCTTAATAGTTTAGTATTTTCCCCATGTTGATTGCCAATTTGAATTTTTTTCGTTGTGAAAACACGTACTTAACTTTTTAGATCTTTTACATAATATTGTCATCAAAATTCCTGTCATTAGTTGTTGCACCCCAAATTTGTGAATTTACTGGCAACATTCACACGGAACAGGCTATATGGCCAATAAAAACGACCTATCATTTTTGTCGTTTAAAATCTGAATAAAAAATTGGACCTCAAGCTCAACATCTGCCAATGGCCGCTTGACGCTATGAGCTCGAGCTGTGAAGTGTGGAGTGGGTTAACGTAGTAAACCGCCTGTTTGCATCAAACACTTTAAGCATTAAAAAAGTCCTCTTCTTTTTCATATAATCGGGCTAGGCTTAGAGAAAAGCATCGTGAAGCGCAAGTCAAAAAAAAAAAAAAAAAAAAGGAAAAAAAAGAAAGCGTGAAGAGGGGCAGGAAGTGGGATTTCGGAGATCAGAAAAGCGTGTGCTGAGATTGTAAAGAAAATCTTTTTCCCCTGACCTATCACAATCAGACCAAATGATGGTCATTTTAAGAAGATTTGTCGACCTTGGCATCTTAGTGGTGACGTCGAAGCCGCCGATGAAAGAGCGGCGTATTCGAAGAGGAAGAAAAAAAACACTCGATCGAATGAAATTTATCGACCGCCGTCGAGAAGGCAACAAAAAATGCAACACTGCTATTCCATCTCACTTACAATGAATGTATGCCATTTTCTTGAAAGTACAATTGGCCAAAGGCTAAAACCGTCTATCACGAGAATTTTTCACTAGAAATGAAAATATAGCTTCATAAAAGGAAAGAATTTCGTAGCTGAATTCGACTTGGAAGTTAATAAAATAGAACAACATGCAAAAAATAAAATATTTTTCAAACAATCACAAGGAAGCAAATAGAAAATATAACATTTTAAATGTTTTAATTTAAATTTAAACATTTGCTGGTAACATTTAAAAACGTCTACATTTTATCTGCCACGATAATCGTCAAAATATTTTCATAATTGATTTTTTTTTTAATTCCATAGAAATCGCCTTCACAACTTTTATATATTTTTTTGATTAGCACTGTTAATCAAGGTAAATAAAGTTCAGATACTTCCGGCATTAATTATTCCCTGATGGAAATGCTATTTTATAAAAAAAACTGCTCCACTCGTATTTCACAGCATGCTTTTCTGTTTATTAATTGTGATGCCTCTCTCGTTTAGAATATTATAAATACACTATAAATGTCGGCAACTTACGAATGGAAAGAATGTAAACAGCGAATATGAATATAAATTATGAATGCTAGCCGTTCACACGGGTTTATCCTAGCGACATTGAACTAGGGAGCGTCACCTTATTATGCATTTCTTTCAATTTAAATTCTACGAAGAGCTACTACGCAACAATAAGGTGTGCTACGTTCCGCTTGCCATGGGTGAAGTGGCATAATGTTTTTTTTACCTTTAGTTGGGTGGCTGCACAATTTTGGAGGTGCAAACGCCATCCTAAAATTCCGGAGACTATACAGTGAGCCGCGGTTCTAGAAGAGGCACCCCGGTTTTGATTTACGTCTGCCCCTGTAGTATAATTTACAAGGTGAAACCCTAAAGTTGTCGCGACGCAGTTGCACGATTAGGGGTGACGCTCAGGTATGCGCGCGCGCGCGCAAAAGTGTGTGATAAGCGCGTAAGGTTGAATGAGCTTTTCTCTGACGCGAGAAAATTCTCTTCTGTTGGCGCAGAAAAGTGAGAAAGAGAGGCGAGACTGTCTGAAAATCTGGACTGGTGTCGGGGTAATAAACGCGCGCGCAAATTGATATATGAGCCTAATAAAGGTTGGCACGAAGGTTGTCAAGAGAGCGCCGCCCGTGGCGCCTCGTAATTTGTCATGCGCCGTGTTTAGAAATAATACAAATCTCCCTGGCCGAGTATCCACACTAACACACACATATCCGCCTCTCGTCGGATCACTAGATGGCGTTGTAATCGCGGATATTTAAATTAGAACTTGATAAATTTATACTTCCTTTCATATCTGTATTAATAAATAGCTTATTAATAAGATTGTTAAAACAGATGTGCCAAAACAAGGAATGTCCTATTATTAAGATACTTTCAAGTTTTTACCTATTAGTTAGAAATATTCTATTATTTTTTGGAATTATTAAGCAAAGCTTCACACGATATTATTTCTCAATTCTCGTTTTCCTTTTCATTTTATTTTCAATTGCATTTAAATTATTTTTTGTTCATGTGTGCATTAATGTGGATTGAAATGGATGTAACGACCTGTTTCTCTGTGGATGTGTGTATGGTTCGCAGTATGCCTATGAATTGCTTACTATTATTTGCGTGCCCTCACATATTGCATCAGCAACACGAGGGCACACGAAAATTGCGGCTGATAACCTCCGAACGCTGATTATTCCTCTTTGAAATTATCCATCATGAATGTATCCTTTTTTCAGCCTAACAATGAAAATTAAAAGTAGGAGCCGTTTGATTAAAAAGGGACAGTGAGATAGGTGTATCCTTGATCATAAGGATGGACTACGGCAACGTTTCTAGCATAGCTGTACAATTATCGACGATAATATGTTAATTACAGCAATGCTAGAAACGTTGCCGTAGTCCATCATTATGGTCACATATCTCACTGTTCTACAAAACTAACGTTGAAGCGCCGCTAAACGGCGGTAAGTGAAACTTTGTATCTTATACCGCATGGTGGTGTGTCATCATGCTTTTCCGAGCAAGTTTCTATGCAATCAGCCAATTGTCTTGTTGGGTAAGGGGGGAGGGGGTCACATGCTTGGGGGCGAAGTTGCTTGGAAGGTAGTAACTCATTTATTTCTGCAAGTCGTACTGAGTGTTCGTGTTCAGTGTATTACGCTGTAGTAAAAAATAATAATAATTGCCCCTTCACTGTGTTCACGTACAGGTATAACATGCACGAGTGTAAATGTACTAGAGTTTTATGATTTATTCCTTACACCTGTGCTAGCGTTAAAAATTAAGCGTGGTCACGCAAGGTGTACTCTAATGGCGAATAAGGTAATTTAAAAAAAAAAATTTTTTGTGCATTTGGCATGATCAATGTGCAAAGTGGCGCGGAAGGCGCGCAGATAGTTTTATTTATTTTATTTTTATTTTTTTAATCACCGTAGTGCCTAATGCACTACAGGATTACTGCACAATCGTGTCTCAATGGATTTATGTGAGGGGAAGGAAAGGGGAATGGCAGCTGTATAGGTATATTTTCACTTACTGTACGATTAGTATAACAACAATCTTTTTTGATCAAAAGCACAATGTGCCGATATGTGTATTATGAAGCTACGTATAAAATATTTGTCTTCTCCTAAACCCGTTAATCAAGTAAACAGCTTAAACAGTACCGGGTACTAGTAAAAAATAACCGAATATAAATTATAAACGTAGAACAACATTCTAGCAAAAAATATTTATTAAAATTGAACACACATTATTATTGCATGTGGTACAGTTGGGAAATGGCTTGCCTTGTTTAATTAAAGCGCAGAACATTTGCAAATTGCTCTGTAAGTGTTATTTCGGTGAGCCCACCAATACAGTCAATGCCGAAGAATTTCCGCTCAAACATATTTGAAAATTCGAGTTTTTTCAACTCATGTTATTTGGTCACGAGCGTTATACGCTTTCGAACGAGTTCTTCCTTTCCTCCCCGCCTCTCCCCCCTGCTGTATTATGATTTATGTATGTCGCCACCCCAACATTGTTATGCACCATTGTTTCGGCCGCGGGGCGCGTTATTTTTGCAACAACCATGAACTAAATTTTTCTTTTGTGTTCTCTGGCAGTGCACGTGCCGCCCACAAAAATACGTGCGTATGCGCGAGCCCGCCTCGCGAGTCTCCCGCGTAAAAGCTCGAATCTCTGGGATTGCAAGTGGGCAATATCTGATATGATGTTTGGATTGGAATGCTATTTACGGGCAAAGCGGGCACGCTCGCGTTTTCCTCCGTATACGTAGATATATACACTGTCTGTTTTCGTCTGTGCAGTTGCTGGGTTGGAGGTTTGAAATCAAATGACTCATGTGCGCTGCTGGAATGCTAGTAGCGGTGGCCGGGGCGAATGAAATCTGGATGCGACTTCCGGTGTGTTGCCTAAATCCGCGCTCGCATTGTTGTACAAATATGCTCATAAGATCGTTTTACATCATTTTTTTTTCTTTTTTTTTTGTAAAGAAAGAAATTCACGTAACAACAAATATCCTTTTGAGCATAGTGGTTTTTATGTGTAAGTGTTGCTATTTGATGATTATCCAGAGAATCAGTGTGTAATTGCTGTATAGCATTTAATTTATAAGAGAACTGAAATATTGACATATCGCTCATAAATTACAAACTGGGAAATGGGTATTGATGGACTAGGCGATATGGCCCTGCAAATTACGACCTGTCATTTACTTGTTAATTGAAAAACGAAATCTAGCGCTATATAACACAAAACCCAATAGCGTAACTATTTCTTTTTCTTTAATTTAATATTGACATTGAATTAAAATTTACATTGAACCATTTTACATGATTCACCTTTGGCCACAATACCTACGAAGAATACTCGATTTGTTCCAATTGAATGTCAACCACATGGCACTATACAGAGTACAGTTGTATTTATACTTTTTTTCTAATTTTGGCATTCAATACTAATTGGCAATGACCATCAGAAGTCAGTTTTTTACGTGATCTTATTTCAATATTTATATTGATCTTCAAGTCACTTTTGGGTAGCCAACTACACCCATCTGGTTCGCCTAAGATTAGTGCGGATGTCCATATTTGAAAGTGAGAGGTCATAGGATGCCACATATTTATTGTTAAAGTAAATTGAGAATATAAAGCTACGCATGACCATTTATTTCGAGTATGTTTATTTGCATATGAATGTTTGGGTTAGTTTTTCTAGTTGTGCAATTTTTTTCCAACTATTTTTTGCCCCCACTCCATCAAGTAAACGTTGGATCGGTTGCGATATTTTTGCATATGGTGATCGAATCGCCATCGTGTGCATGTTACACGTACATGTAAATCTCTATAGGCTTTCGATCCTAATAAAAACAATCCAATAATAATAATACCATCCAGCTATATATACACAAACGGTATGGATTCCGCAAATCTCTGTCGTTCATTCAGAACAAAATTTATGAGTGTTTTTCCTCATGATGGTGGCCCACAAACACAGTGTACAATCATTTAATATGTATAGGCAAAGTATGTACATATGTACAGGTGCTCTTGGGATGCTAGATGTTTGTTTTCTGAAAACATATTTGATTTTGGCCTGTAGCTAGCCAAAGAGAATTTAAAGACAAAAATCCTGCGTGTTTTTTGTTTGTCCGGAAGTGCAAGAGTAGTAGTCAAAAGCAAACATGAAGATATTAACCCGTTTTTTCATGGCTCTTGTAAACCAATTTGACTTAGGATGTTAACTCATTTACTAATAATGTATTATTGGTAATTAAAATAATGATCACGCTATTTAATAGTGACTTGTAAAGAATGGTTCATAAGTTTTAATTTAGCGCGAACAATATTTTAATTAATTTTTAGTAGATTAGCCAAAACTAAAATTAACTTATGCGTTTCATTTGATCGTTTTTCGTGATATCAACCACTTAATCTGGAAATAACCATTCTTCTTGACTCATTTTGAATGAATCATGCCTCTAAGGCTGCATATTAGCAGTTGCGAGTCTGCATCGCTCAGGAACCGGAACTTGGCTATTTTCCGGCTCGCGTAAAACTAGGTTTCGATCGTCCAACCATTTATAAGCACTTAAAACACACGTATAGTACTAGTATAATGGAGTAGGGATACGCTGCAGCGTTGGTCGTTGACTGACTTCCCTGCATGACCGGCGAGCATTGCTAGCTCTATGCACAGTTGGTGCCAACTATCTGGGGGAGCTTTCGGATTTCTAGTTGCCCGGCTATAATATAGCTGCGCATTGCACGTCGTATTAGGCTTCATGTTGGGTTTAAAACGGATGAAGATGGACGCTGACAAAAATATACTGTCGTTAAACATTATTTTTGATCCTTTTTTTTAATAAATAAAACGGGCTAGTTATTAATTTGGTCGACGAAATTTACTGTTACTGTTTCAGAAGAAGTACTCCATACATTTTGTGAAACATTTAGAGAAATCATAACATCGTCTGTGACCCACATAATAAGTTTGTTTAACTGAAGCCTCGTTGCCTTGGAAAAATAATAAAATTTGATACTAAAATTACCGAGCCGCCTATTACAATGACTTCCTATCGCCTGGAGTTTGCATTTAATATTACCATTTTCTCCTCCTCCTCCTCCCCCACTCGCTCATTTTTTGGGCGATACGCATGAGCACAATTTTGGGCCCGACCAGCTTATTTTTTTCCCTACTCCATTTTTGGCACGAGTCACCATTGGTTGGTGCCAGTTACAGCAACCAGCGCATCAAATCGAGATCGCCTCCGTGTTTTATGGGTTGCAGTGTACGATATATATTTCGAAAGCAACGTTGTCCTATATCCCACCCCTTTGCCTCGTCTTGAGACCTCCTGTGCGAATTCACATTGTGCAAACGTTCGAACGATCGGACAATGCAAATATGATACAAAATATGTTATAGGACTTCAATTTCTACCCTTTTGTATCTTTATCTCTCGTCTCTTTTATCTTTTCATTTAATATCATTTTATCTATTAAATTTATTCGTTTATATTTCCATCCTTTTATTTTTGTTTTTATGTTTTTATCTTTTTTTATATATTTATCTCTCATTTTTATTATTTATCTTCTGTATCATTCTGCAATTACATTTTATAAAAAAAAAAATATATTGCCAGGTACTTTTTCGTATAATCTCAGGAACAAGTAAGCAATTTGTATTGAAAGTATTGTACGCACCGATGGCTCAGTGGTTATGGGTATGACAGCATCCTACGAAGCGGACAGTCCCGGGTTCGATTCCCGGCGCAGGTTTTCGTTTATTCGTTAGCCTGGGGTACTGGCGTCATCCATGAGCTTCCATTAGGGAGTCCAGAGCTTTGGGTGGATCCTGCAGCCTGGCTATTCCAGCTGCCATTCCCCATCCCTTTCCTTCCCCTTCCCCTTGTGCACTAGGCACTACGGTGATTTAAAAAAAAATATATATAGAAAAGACATGACATTTGAAAATATCCTGACTTTTCAGAATATTTGAAGGCCACAATATCATCTGGTCAGTAAGGGGATGAACCGGCCAAATTTAATATGTCATACTACTGTAGACCGCCATTTAAACCAAAACAGTTGCCGACTGATGTTCACTGCAATTCAGAGGGCACCAGATAACTCATGTGAGGCAATTTGGAGTCCATTCTACGCGTATCTTTTGAATGGCAGTGGACACTTGGTGACAGCTGCTCTTCGGTGTAAGAGTTGCCATCGGCTGATAACATTAATAAAATGGTGATCGAAATTGACGCTGGTTCGGTGAGTTAGTCACGTGCGAGGGTCGTACCAATATTGTCGCTGATGGCCTTTGGTCTCAGGCGGTTATCGCGTCCCTATACTTTACCATCGACTGAATGCGAACAAAGTCTTGCCTTTTCTTTTCCCCATCCTTTTGTTAGATTGCCTTTACTTATTTTTCTACTTTTTTTTTCTCACTGTTGCCCCTTGCTTCTTTTTGTGGTGACGATACGGGTCGTATTACCAATTTAGAAATGACCCGTTACATCTATGTCCTGTGTTAGTACGCCATCTACCCGGTCCAGTGCGATCGAGTTTCTTGGGTTGACCCAGTGTCATCCGTCGGTGTCCGTCAGAGAGGGATGTGTGTATACGCCTCAATACGGAAGCGCCGCATATCATTCTTTTTCCCCGCACAAAGCGGAATTATGGTACATTGGCATTGGCTCATCGTGGCGCCACCTAGGACCACCAGCCCAAATGTATGACCACACGTGACCCAGTGTCATCCGATGGCTCAGTGAGTATGGGGACATGCTACGAAGCCAAAGGTCCCGGGTTTGATTCCCGGCGCAGGCT
>JAUJYS010001065.1:0-18926 GCA_033995665.1 Melogona broelemanni | reverse complement strand
GGAATGCAAACTGGTTCTTGACAGGTTGCGAATGTGGATACAACAGGTACTGTACGTCAACGTGTTCCCATAAATAAACTAATACCGACTTCCGGAATAGCTAGGATTAACCAATTATTGTATTCGCGTATTCAAATCTCGCAAGCAGGGGCGGACTGGCCATTTCGGGAAGACGGGTTTTTCCGCCACTCCTCTCCTTACAAAACATACCCGACTGGACCCCCCACACCAAATTTTTTGATTTTGGTCATAAAAAGTCAGGGCCCCTTGGAGTTAGCTCCCGCCCGGGCCCTTAGGTAGCCAGTTCGCCCTTGCTCGCAAGGTCAATTATTCACAGAGAAATCTTTACTATTTCGTGACTTTGATCCGGCCTCATGTCAAAAAGTCGTAAACCACAATGGCGTGTAGTAGACTGAATGTCACAGGGATGAAATGTCGCAGATACGAATGCGAATACAAAATGAATATGCCTTCAACAATGAAATAAATAAAGTCTCAACAAAGGCGTCTCGTATATTTGGATAATTAAAAAGTAAATATTTTATTTGTTAATTTAGACAAATTTATGTACAACGATCGACAATATCACCTACGACAAATGAACGAAATCAGTTTTCAAGGAAGCAGACAGATGGCAAACAACTACCCCCTCCCACACACACACACAACACAAATCCATTACAACGAATGAATTCAAAGCCCGCATAGGCTAAAGGTACCCTGCAATTGCTATCGAAACTATGCCTCAATTTAAGCGTAGATTAAAAATCAGACCCAATCTACCGCGTATTTCCGCATCCGGATAATATACGAGGTGCAATTAAAATGTGTATAATACAAATTTCCAGATCGATCACTTCCATGAGATTGTTTCGATAAACTTTACAAATAAAAATCCAAGCTCCAAATCTAATGTCAAAAATTGAAATGTCACCACACAATGCGAATTTACATGCAGTACTGATATGTGACCAACACTCAATTAAAAAGGCGCACTATAGGTTATACTGAAAAGAAATTGGTTGGCACATAAAGAACATAATATTAGATCGGTTGTATCCGCTAACTACTAAGTTTTTATCAAACTAATTTGACATTATAATGCTACTGTACTGAAGACCTAATGCACCGTCTTTTGAAATTCAACAAAGTGGAATCACAACGCCTTCAATGCTTATACGTTACGCAAAAAAAAATTAATTTCTAAACAAAAAACAAAATTTATTTGTGGACATCATGATTAATGTGACATTGCCAAGCGTCTGAGAGAAAAATATCAACAAATAATAATAGATAACGAATAATAGATACAAAGTACACGTATATCACCTATGGCACTCGTTGGAATGTACTGCGTTCATTTATTTACATACATATATAATGAGGGTCACTGAATAATAATAAACCGTTTTTTGAAAAAGAAAATACTCGCAATCGTCAAGAAACCTGACAAAAAATGCATTTATTTTTGTAGTTTTAAAGTTAAATTTGGTTATCTATTATACACTGCATTTCAAATTAACTCATATTTAAAATCTTGCACATGCGCGTTTTTTTTGAAGAGACAATTGTATTTACTTCCAAAATTATTTTAAAGTCATTTAGACAATATTTATCCTAAAATGAAGTTCACAAAATCGCCATATAAAAAAACTAATAAGTTGGTTGCAATATTTTTTTGGACGACCCTCACCAAAAATGTAGCCTAACTGAGGCCACGTTTCACACAACACGAACACCACCATGTTACACATTTAAAATAAAACAGATATCTGAGAACATTTTGCTCGTGGTAAAAATATGTATATATAAAAATATACAAGTATTATTTTTTGTACATTATTACTTTTTACTCATTTTACAAATCGAATAGCAGTTGTACTGTGTATAAATCGGCACGCCGAAAAAAGAAGATAAAAAGCAACAACTATTTAATAAAAAATTCATTTATGTTGAATTTAACGTTATTCGATTGCTACGGGTAAGCAATTCGTTCTTTTTTCTAAATATTTCACAACTACACACTTCTCTGATTATTTTATAAATTTTGGTACATATGAAAACAAACTAAAGCGATATACATGTGTGCAGGTAAAATTGAAACAACCAAACAGATCAGTGAAAAAAAAAAGATTGAACACTGTATGGGTCTCTTGATTAAAAATAAGTAAAATTGCTACGCAACGGCTAAATATTTTCTTTCCTGATTTATGCAACATTCAAGAAATGCTGCAACACAATAGAACCGCAAAAGTGGAACCAAAATTTTATAATCAATATGTTAAATGATTGAAATTTTTAATGGTCTCAAAAAAGATAGTAGGATTTTATAGTCTATCGTTTTATAAATCAGAATTACCAATGTCAAAATCACTTGGCAAAGTCTTCACTTCGCCCTCTACTTAATAAACGTTATTATTGAAGGCTTAAAAATAAATTACACACTATTTACAAGAGATAAATTTACGCACACGCCAAAAAATATATTCTGGCGTTTACGTTTTGCTAGCACTTTTAAATTGGGATCGCCTGTGATAGGACTTAACCCAGCAGGTCACAAATGGTGAAAATACATTAAGAAACGCAAGAGCATTTCCAATTTGGTGGATAAATCATTATTGGTGCATAGATCGATTCGAAGTGCTCGGTTAAATAGCACGTGTAATGAAATACCTTAATTTGTACTAAAGCTACATTGTCAATAAAGCGAGTTAAAAAAATTTCGATCGAGACAAAATTTCTAATCAGATCAAGAAGTCTACAATTTGAACTACAATAGAAAAAGTAAAATAGTTCTTTTTATCTCGATTTCGTAAAAATGAGTAATTATTAAAGGGTACACAATTTGTCGAAATGCCGACCTTTCACTTTCAACATAGACAATTTGTTTGATTTTTAAATTTCGGCTAAGTATAGCTAGAGTAAAAGCCTTTAAGCCTATCCTTAGCCAATAATACTAGGCTTAATCAGAATAATAGTTACTACATATCTTATAGAGGCTATGTCATGGATCAAAATGGTAAAGTAATTTTTATTGTAAACTAGCACTTAAGCCTGTCCCAGGATAGCAACATTCGAATATTGTTACTATCATGACGTCACAGCCTTAGCGATGTGCATTCAAGATTTTGTCCGCACAAGAATTTGTGCACATAAAATGGTGGAAACTCTGTTTTATCATATAGGATTTTCTAGAAGTGCAGAGGTCAGTGGTACGCCCATGATATACCATGGTTCCAATAGGTCGATGGTGAGGTGCTACTGATATACCGAATGTCACAGCTTTTTGTCAGCCGCCAATTTCAAATCGACCTAATTAAGTTGGTTGGCGAAACAGGAACATGACAATTATTTACAAACACACCTAAACTCCGATGACATCGAAACGGTTCCAAGCAGCAGTGCTTTTGAATGCTAGCATTTCATGCACACAAACGACCTGTAACTTTTGACGGTGATACGCAAAATTCTTGAATAAATTTCCCTTATTCTTAAGACCAACGGCGATCTTCGAAATACGATTATTCATCTGAGTTTGTGTTGATGACGTCATATTCCGTAATTAACCCACGATAGCCTAGAATGTACACCCCGCTAGGCACAATATCTTTCGGGTTTACAGGCACCTACGGATTGAGACAGGTATGTCGAGAGACGGCAACACTGGTTGGACAGCCTCTCGCTTTGCCACAGTTGCAGAATACTTTTTTAAGTGAAACGAAATGGCAAACAAGTTTGAACGTTACCAACCATTGACGAAACACTAGCATCTGAAAATATGGAAGTCCGCATGCGATCACCACTTATCAGGCGTGCTATTACTACTTTTTCTCTGCTCAACCATATATTTTTTATCGTTGGTAACCAGGACTCACGGTAAAGTAAACGACATTTCAAAAATTATCACTGCACGCACGCGCACGCGCACGAAAAGAAAACAAAATGTAACACTGTCAACCGTTGAAAGGAATCACCGCCAAGTGGAGAGACCACAGCTCGAGGCGTTATTCTGGCCACGGGATTAAAAAAAAAAATACTAATACCAAGCGAAGCACTTTCACACGTTCCGAGATTCTAAAAAAATAATATCGCATTCATACTGACATTTCCACCGACGAATTCTGGTAGTGCGAGGTGGAGGGCGACGGCTCGTCCAGGTTGTCGACGTCACTGTTGGACACGATGGCCACCACGTCGACCGGCAGCGGGTAGTTGATGTACGTCACGTCCAAGCCGACGATTTTCTGCTTGCAACTGCGCTGCAGCAATTTGAGGATCATGCGGATGTCCTCGGCCAGGTTGGCGAAGGTGGGCCTCTTGTGCGGATCCTCGCTCCAGCACAGCATCATGATTTCGTATCTAAAACGTTTTAAAGAAACCGTTTTTCAACAAAATCTCTCAATCTTATCGCAAAATAGACTGATCAAATTTTTTTCGAAGATGTTTGATAGCTGGGAGCGTTGTGAAATCTATATTCCATCTGGAAGCACCTGCTGCTGGATTCCTGCCGGGAATGTTCAGTTTAAAACGCCCCCGCACACCAAAGGTATTCGAAATAAAATCTCGATTGGTCTATTATCAATATCAAGAGAGGATTTTTTTAACTCTTTTTAGATAGTTCAGATAGAATTGAGTTTACAAAAAAGTATAAGTCAAGTTCAGTAGCGTTCGTTAGAATTTTATTTAAACAAACGCGGTGAACTGATGTACAGGTGGCATTAGTGGCTATAATACACGAAAGCCAGCGCCTGGAATCGAACCCGGGACCACACGCTCAACAGTCTGTTGCCATACCCACTCAGCTAGACGGATCGTACATTGTAATTGCAACTTACACATCAGTGGGACAGTAGCCAGGTTGCAGCATCCGCCGACCGCTCTTCAAGAACCTGAGCACATCGAAATTATCAACGTCGGGGTACGGCGGAATGCCACGAGTCATTAGCTCCCAGAGCACAACCGCGTACGACCACTGAAATACAAAAGAAAAACACGGGTTGATGATTAAAAATACAGTTGTTTATCATAACATATTACTGCAAAAAATTGCATTTATAATTTTTATATGTTAGCATATTAGCATGTTAACCTTTGAACCGCCCTCAGCGCGTGACTTACCACATCTGATTTGGTGCTGTACTGTCCTTTCTCCAAACTTTCCGGCGCCATCCATTTGACCGGCAATTTGGTCTTCTTATTCTCGCTGCAGTAATACGCGCTCTCATAGACATCGCGCGAGAGGCCAAAGTCGGCAACTTTAACCGTAAAATCTTCGTCTAACCTGAAATCGGACAGTCACACATAGCAAAAAAAAAATCAATAGAGCTTTTGAGAATTGTATAGTCTGCGTACGCACCGATACACAATCGGTTCTACGAAATACATGTAGCACAACTAATAGAGGTTAGATGAACTGCTAAAACAATTTAATATCAGCTTGCATTCGGCAATCAGAATGAAAATGCATTATCGTGACCGTCAACAAAGTGAATTAAATATAAATACAAATTTTAATACATTAGAAAATTCTTAATAAAAAATCAATTATTCAAATTTTCAATAATCTTGTTAAATTTGGTAAAATAACCTTACAAAAAAATCAACTAGGATAGCTTGATCATAATTCAATGAAATAATTCTGATAAGGTAATAGTTAATTTGATAATATGCCAAAATAAAGGAATGTTTTCAGAAGTTTATGCATCGTGTGACTCGCGTATGATTACTTTCGCATTGATGCATGCTTGTATTATCATTTGCATCGCCATTGGAAAAAAAGGGTGAATTAAAAATGATAGTAGCAGACACTAACATGCAATTTCTGGCAGCCAAATCCCTGTGAACAAATTTCAACTCCGAAAGGTACTTCATTCCTTCGGCAATTTGGATTCCAAAATTGAGTAGATCCTTGACTGACGGTCTCTGAAGAAGCAAACCAAAAATAAAGGCACAAAAGAAATAATTGAAACTACGAGTACAACACAGAAACAACATCGAACACAAGGTTAAACAATGACTTTTTAAAACTGTGACTGCATAGTAAAATATGTACAAAATATTCAAGTACATTTTCACAATATAATTGGCGGTACTCGCCAAGAATTAAATTACAATGCATAATATAGGATGAATAATTTTTAACAGATTTCACAAATATTTATAATTAAAAACGCTTGCATACTTTAAACATTTTTGCGTTAAAATCCACTCTATTTTACGATCGATGCTCTGATAAGTTATTTTGTTTTTACGCGTGATACGTTTTTGCCTTAACTAGTTAACATTAATTTTATCAGATACAGCCGTTCATAATAAAAAGGTGCGAAACACACAAAACACCGAAACTTACATTATTTGAGTCCCTGATATAGGATAGAAGATCCCCGTGTCTCATGAAGGGAATGACGACCATCGGCACCCCATTCTCTTTGAAGCAAACTCCGATAAGGGTGAGAACGTTAATGTGATGAAAATCTTTCATCATGAGACCCTCGTTCAAAAAGGCCTCCATGTCTTGATCAGACGAGTGCTCCTCTGCAAAGAAATGCACAGATATTGATTTGTACAGATGGACAAATTCAATAATTAAATAAAATTAATTAAAAAAAAAAATTCACATTGAGACATGCAAGTAAACAAGTAACGAACTTACTGTTATTCAAAGTCTTTATAGCGATATGAATGGGTTCTGCCTTTCCCGGATAATCCAAGATTCCGTGATACACTCGACCGAAATGGCCTTGCCCGATCACTTCGCCAAGTTCCAAAAAATCTTTGGACACCAGAATTTCTTCCGTCTTCAGCAACTGCAGAGTTTCCTCGCTAATTTGACCGCCAGCATTGACAGTGGCTTTCTTTGCCAGACCATTGACTGAATAGTAATCTGAAAGACATGAATAATATTATATTAGCTACAAGTTGGTTTGATTCTCAGTTTCCTTACGGTGTGCATCTTAAAGAGGAACCACAAAAACCCAGTATGTAATAATTAAAACGACAAGTGCCCGCAAGCTTTATCAAATGATGAAAATGGCGCTATCACATGACCCGTTTCACAATTATTTTTGTCAAATATTTATTTTTTATTAGAAGTTGCTGTTAGTAACGCAACGCTTCAGGCCTCAACTATAGAAGTCAGTTAGCCAGGACCGTGGTGAAGTAAGGTGATTATACAGTTGCGCGTTGTGAAAAAATTATTCCTTAATCACCTGATAGTTATCTTTTGTCGGTGCATAAGAGCAATCATTAGTCTTGTATCAGAACACTTACCATTTTCGTTCTGATCGCGAGCCCTGCCTGGCGCATTTCGCAAGCTGTAATTGGACTCTTCGTCGTCCTCTTGATTTCGAAAGGACACGATGAAGTTGTTCATGAGCTTCTTGTTCTTCTGGTGACGCCACAGCATGACAAGAATGAGAATGACCAGCAGAATGCCGGCCGGGATGGCGAGGGCGAGAGCCAGGATGTTGTCGCTCACGGTCAGCGGGCTGGTCTCCACCATCAGGAACCCAACATCGTAGGTAATGCTTCCGGCATTCACCTGCACGAATGACGAACGACAAAGGTAGAAAGAGTTAATGGTGGATTTTTTTGCGTCCCTACATTTTTCAAGTCGTCTTGTGTGTCAGTAAATGCGATCAGAATCACGTTCACACTCACTTTGAGAATTATAAACACGGAGCTCAACTTTTAAAGAAAGTAAATATAGCGATATTAGCTTAAAATCATAAAGGGAGCAT
This sequence comes from Melogona broelemanni, assembly GCA_033995665.1. Lineage (NCBI taxonomy): Eukaryota > Metazoa > Arthropoda > Diplopoda > Chordeumatida > Chordeumatidae > Melogona > Melogona broelemanni. The sequence goes on along the minus strand of JAUJYS010001065.1, from coordinate 11,187 downwards.
GTTTGCTTGAAAGCTTACAAAATATTCAATGAACAGTGTCTTGTTTCAGCGATAATCCTTAAATTTTTTTTGTTCTGTACTTTTTATAAATTTTGGCATGTTCCTGTATGGAAGAACGCATACAAGATAACTACGAGATATAATTTATACCGTGTTTCCAAGGTTAACTTAGCGCTGATTCTAAAAAAATGTGATACCGATTATTGCAATTGCATCTTCATAAACGATACTAATGGAATTGACATACTGAAGGAAATGGTAAAATAACGCATACAAAATATAAATAAAGAGTTATATTTAATTTATATTTTATCTTCTGCGTTAATATTACTTGACGTGCATAAAAAATATACACAAGTACAATAAATGTGTGATTGACTTGTTAGTGGAGTCCACATAAGTTCACTGGATAAAAAAATGAAGACGAAAAGCATCGCAATAACTCAAACAGAGTACAATATCTGACCAAAATGGCGCGCTTACCACCACTTTGCGAGGCTGCTTTGACTGCGACTGGAACTCTGGAATCTTACACAGGATCAGATCGTCGGACAGCTGCTGGATACCGCACGAGTAACTACTGTCGATAGTCACGTTCATGTCCGCCTCGGTGAAGGCCGCATTCAGGTGACTGCCCTCAATCTGCAGCACCTTCGTATCGGGCGTCAGAATCTTAATGTGCCCGTCCTCCTTAAAGCGATGCAGCTCTGGATCCGGATAATAGAGGAACTCCAGACTTCCCCGGTTGAGCTCCCGCAGGTCCTCCACCCCGTCCAGCGTAAAGGTCAGGTGGGTGACCAGCGGCGCCTTAGCCGTCACGCGATGCTGAACGTACCGGGTCACGTTGGGCGACACGCACACCATGGTCTCGTTGTTCAGCGTACACGGCACCGACACTACGATCCTCTTAGCCGCGATGGGCTCGGTAAACACGAAATTCATCTTCGGGTAGGCCACGCTACTCAGATGCTTACCGTGCACCAGAATATACTTCCCGCCACCCAACGGACCGGTCTTGGGTTGCACCCCGGTGACGATCGGATTGGGCCGGTAGACGAAGTTGTATCCTCCGGTAGATCCCATCGTGGCCACGCCGTTGTCGATAGTCACTTGGACGGATCCCGACAATGTACCGGATGCCAGTTTCCCGGTGGTACAGTTGATTCGGTCATCGGTTATGTCGGTGACGTTACAGTCCACGTCGGCCACCTTCACGCTCAGCTTGCTGCCGGACTTAAGGTTGGCCCCCCAGATGGTCAGCGGAGTACCGCCGGCCATGGGACCGTAGGTGGGTTGGAAACCACGCACCTCGAACTTCCGGTAGGTGAAGGACTGACCGTAGGCGTAGTCCTCCCCGGCGATGTCGTAAGGCACGGTGGCCTTGGTCTTGTCGTTGACCTCCAGGCGCACCAGGCTCTCCAGGGGGGCGGTCACAGCGTCGGTGATGCAGAGGATCTGGTGGGGCTCCCAGGAGTGGATGTCGCAGATCTCGTTGCCGATGAAGACGAACAGAGTGCTGGCCACGCCCGAGGAGGACGACCCGAAGTTCTCGCCGGTGATGTTGAGGACGGTGCCGCCTTCCAGCGGGCCGGATTTAGGGTGGAAGTCATGGATCTGGGGCGGGCAGCTGGTGCGGCGGAAGCCGGACGGGCAGTACTCGCGGGACACGCATGAGGTGCCGCACCAGCCACAGCCCAGGGGGTCGTCGGAGAGGATGCAGGAGGCGCAGGTGTCGTGAAGGCCGCACGAGCCAACCGGGTACTTGGTGATCTGGGAAAGGAAGGAAAAAAAAACTCTTATTCTCCCAATTCTCAACTTTATAGTCTCAGTTCTTCTTTCCCCCAGAGCGTGTTGACAATAGAACACTCATACAGGTTTTGCAAAATTCAGAGTTTGTTAAATTAGCCACTCTTTTTTTCGTCATTAACTGACACTTTCTGATTGTAAACAAGTGAAAATCAGATATGGCGTCCGAAATAAAGAAAGTTTCATTAGAAATTAAAACACACAAAATTATAAGTCGCTTAGATATAATTCAAGGATTTTAGGACGTCTTTAGAAATAACTTGACTGGAGAAAAACAGAGAAGCGAACTCGAAATAATAATTCGAACAATCGAACCACTCAAAAATAATTTAAGGATTTTAGGACCACTTTAGAAATAACCTTACTGAAGAAAAACAGAGAAGCGAACTCGAAATAATTAATTTAAAGTGATAATTGCAAAGAAAAAAAAAACTTAAGCCAAACACCGTATATATTAAATACACCCTGACCACATTTGTTACAATTGTGGTCAGGGTGCTAATATATGTAAAATAATCCCATTTCTCTATAATTTGAAGAGTTCTGGAAATTACCGAATTCGTTTTATTTAATCCCCTCCCTCTACCTGAATCAACCACGTCACTCACCTTATTGCCAGTCAGCAGGTACAGATTCTTCTCCTTCGGATCGAAGGCCACCGCCTTGTTCACGCTCCGATTCTCGGGCGGCAAATCCTCCGCGATATTAACGGTGTGCACAGTCACATTAGTAGTTGGGGTGAAGGCCACCTTCATGACCCGTCCAACCGTCGTCCCTAACACGGCCACCACCTTATCATTCTGCGAAGTCACCGCCAGCGCACTAATCTGATCCTCCACCCGCAGCTTAAACTTCCCCGCGATGGACTGATTCCATTCCACGTAGGAGTTCACCCCGCCTACATCGTTATCCAGATTGGCGGCTTTAACCTGCTGGCAGGTTCCCTTAGCGGCCAACCACGGTAATCTACGCCCCCTGCCGGCGAAACAGCTCCGCCGGGCCTCGTCGAACGCGGCGTCCACCTCGCTCAAGGCGAAAGCGCAGACGGCCGAACCGCGGGTGTAGTCGATGTCACCATCGGTTAGTGGGACCGTCCGGGCGAAAGCCACGTAGAGGGAGACTGGGTGATCCGCGTCGTCGTGAGCCGTGTCGAGATGCGAGGCCCAGCGGTAGTTGAGAGGAGACTCGCGGCCGTCGCGGTGATCGTCGCCCAGTCCAGCCGCCACCGCTTTGTTGAAGATGGTGCCGTCGCCGCCGAGGTCCTGACATCGGAGAGGCACTTCGGCGTAGGAGTAGAGGGCGGCGCTGGTGTCGCGTTGGTGGAGGCGGACCAGCCGGGGTTCGCGGTCGTGGGTGCCGGCTGCCACCTTCTGGGTGGTGAGGAAGTAACTGTATGAACGAAAAAAAAGGCATCAAAAATACGTTAGACTACATCTTCGCGAAATGTTGACAGATTCTCTTGAAACTTGGTATTATCAAAAAATATTTTAAATTTTTTCTCACTGTTTGAAATTTATAAAAACTTATAAAATTTATTAAGAAAAAAACCGCAAAAAATACGTCATATCTGGCAAAAAAATGAAAAATTATTATCCCCGATTTTTGTGGGTAATTTTACCATGTGGTATTTCCCAAACCTTTTGGTTCGTGGAGCCCTTTTCAGAACCAATTTTAATGCGGAGCCTCAATTACTTATTTCATTTCCAGGAGTGGTCGCAGAGGCCCTGGAAAATGCACACGGAAACGAGGGCACGAAATCGAACAAAAAAGGCGAAAACGAGAGAATTGGGAAGCGAGGTTAAAGCGAAAGCCGTTTCGTTGCCATTTTTTCCGCCCTACCTGTAGTTGCCGTGCGCGAAGCCGTGGACATAGTCGACGGGATAGGTGGCGCGGTACTGCTCGCGGAAGGTGAGCATGGAGCGGTGTTGCTCGCCGGCGTCCACTAAGTAGCGGAAGGAGAAGCGGTCGCCCTCGCGGTGGACCTGACGGGAGGCCACCTGCGCGTTGAGGAAGGCCGGGCCGCGGTTATCGAAGGTGACACCGGTGTAGAGGGCGCCGGTGCCGCGGACAAAGAAACCGACGGCGGAGTCGCGGCCGGCCACATAGTTGCGGGGGTCGGATTCGTCGCCGGCGGACCACATGCGCAGGAGGTCGTCTTCCAGTTTGTGGATCTGTGGGAGAGATAGAAATTAGCTTTCTTTGTTCGGTACTGGTTGCTCGCTGAGTCGAAACGCAGAGTATCAAACAAATATGGTGGATGACTTAAGATAATTAAATACGGTTATTTTTATATTTTCCAAATTATCAATTAAAATTTAGCAAGATTGCTAAGATATCCTAACCAACAAAACGTTATAAAACTATGTTCAAATTAAAAAAGGTGTTTTACTTTAATACTCTATTCAACATAACTAGTTGAATATTTATTAATGTTCAAATTGTTTGTTAGTTTTTCTGTTCAGTAGATCTTGTATAGCCATTCATTGGAGTAAATAAAATAAAATATTTCATCTTATTTTAGCGTATACTGTATATTTCAGACATTCATTTAGTTAGTAGTTCACTGTATTAAATTATTAAATAATTTTATTTTAGTTTTTAATTGGTTAGTAACGCAAGAAAAAGGAAAGAGTGCTCGTAAGCAAGAAAAAATGCGAGAAATGTAGTTTGAAGCCGTTCGCCAAACTATTTGTCACCAGCTTCCATAAATTATTCAATGAGCAATATTTTAATTGAATTTTCACCCCCGGAAGAGAGCCCGGGACAAGCTGTCCAAGCAAAGTGAGTCACTAGCAACGATGCACGTTACACAGGAAACCGTTAAAAATCAGAAACTGCAATGACTAATTTATGCAAAACCATCAAGCCGAATTATAATCTTCAAGGCAATTGCCAATCACTTCATCAGTTGATTGGCGTTTCCGATAAATAGGCTCAACGAATATTCTTTTCGTGTCCCAAGATCGGTGCCCCTCCTCCCAGAGTCCACTTTTGTACCCCTCACTCCTAAACACCACTTTTGTGCCCCTCAAAATACCATCCCTCACCTGACATAATCCCTGTCTGGTGCTACCGCACGACACTAGCAGATTATTCTTGTAATCGATGAGCAGCAGCTTGCAGTCGGTGTCGATGGGCTGACGCGGCCGATCGCAGGCCAAGGGCGACGGCGGGCAGTACTTGCTATCGCTGACCGGGCTCATAAGGCGCGTATCCTTTACGGTGAGGTTGGCATCCAGTTTGAGCAAGAGGTTGGTGCCGCCCACGTACACGTCTTCGGTGATCTCGTGCACGGCGATCTGCAGGAGACGGTTGTCGGCTGAGTAGCTTGAGAACGGTTCGGCGTCCACCATGGCGGTGACCGGGTGGGGGAACGACGCCAGCGTCACCACCCATACCAGCAGCTGGAGATGAAACATAGTTTTACGGTTTTTACATTAGAGCGTTTTACTCGGTGAATCTTTTACTCGGCGAGCAACTTTTACGAACTTGTCAAGTGTAAATGGATGATCGGACTTTTAGCAGAATTTTGCTCGGCAAGCTTTTTTGTTCGGATTTCTTGAGAAGTTGATAAAAGTTGCTCGCCAAGAAAGTGCAAATGCTCTAATGCAAACCCCGTATTACAAATGTAGCAACACAACCGGTGGTTAACATTATTCAAGCCACAATAAAATCGATATAAATATTGTTCTTTAAATATAAATATTGTTGTTTTCTTTATTTTTTGCATACTTCTAATTTGGTCTGGGCCTGGGTCAGGACCACCACCACCACAACCACCACCACCATTAATTACAAAGATTAAAATAATTCCACAGCATATACGCATATGAACACAAAAATAAAATTAAGACGTACTTGTACATCAATATTCGTCGAACCGAATCGTTGGCTCGTTTCAATTTTATTTTTGTGTTCATACGCGTACATACTGAGTACATACGTTCTACTGTGCAAGGCTTACGTTAATTTTTTTTTTGCAACTTGGTTTTTATCAAAATAATTGTGCAACAAAATAACTTTTCCTTATCATTTTCTACATTTTCCTCATCATTTTCTGCTCAGTCAAATGCAGTCAAAAATAATTTAAACATTTTCCAACGGATTTCAACGAATTCGGAAAATATAATAAATAATAACGAACGAGATAATTTATTATTGTGAAATGATTCACAATTGGTTAGAAAAGTAAAAATCCCGTGCCTAATTTGATTTACCCCATCTTACCAGTGGTACCAGCAACGTCGGTCGTCTCCGTGGGCGATAACTCGCCACACACTGGTCACTTGACGCAGACATCGCGTCTCAGGAGAAAGTGTTTAGCATCGAAAAACGATTCCTAAGAGAATCCGTAGAGATCTTCGGGATACCTGAAAATATTAAGAGCAAATACACAAATAAAAAACAAAATAATGAGATCTTTTTTCACAGATCAAATTATCTTTAGGGCTTGTCGATAATTTTGAATACCAGTGTTCTTATGCAATCAAACTTATAGAAAAAAATATTTCATAATATAGTATAATGAAATAGGAAATGAAAATATATAAAATGAAATATGAATGAAAATATTTCAAAATATAGTATAATAAATATCGAACTATCAACAACAATCGTTAATAAATATTTTAATTAAATTAATATTTAAATAATCTTTTTAATTCATTGTTTACAATGAAAAATAAAATTATCGTTTTGCAAGTATCGAGTCATTATCATCATTCAATAGGGCATGGCAAAAGGGTTGTCAATTGGGGTGATTTAAAGTTAGGGGTACACAGTACTCACTGATCCAACCTTCTATGTGTACTACTGTATCGGAAAGCGAACACTGTAACAAGTGCTTGTATACACGAACAATAAAAAAAATGTTGGAAGCGTTTGGCTTCATTTTTTAATAAACCGACGTTGGCAAAAAAAAAAAACAGTCGCAGAACTGCTTTCCGGGAAGTTGATCGATAAAGTAAATAGGCCTTCAACTCCCCGCAGCCGGTTTCTAATAAATATCCCGTTTCCACCGCCGATTCGAAATACAATCGAGTCTGGACTGCGTTATGACTTTTCTGTGCGATCTGCGAACGGGGCCATTCAATCCGAAAGAAAAGCACAAGACACCCTTATGTCGAGCACAATCGAGTGGCCCACGTTAAACGTCGCATTTTCGCAGCGGCGGCGCCATTGCAGGCTGATTAAAAATGGTTCGGAAGGACGAAATAACTTCCGAGTGAAACGATTCAATCGGTGTCACTCTCGAATATATAAATCACAATCATCGACCGACTCACCACATCCTCAAGTGGGACAGAGGCAGAAACAAAAACGTTCATATACATAGTGCAAAATTGCCAGCAACGACAAATATTGTTTATATGAGGGCCCAAAAGAAAATATTTCACGCCCCTGCCCCCAAACACCATCAACCGGAAGTTGACATAGATGCTACAAAAACAATCTTTGTCACCATTTCCTCAGTCTCAGTTATTGTTGGACTCTAACGACAAAATAATCAAAAGTCGAAATCTGCCAATAAATACGTGTGGTGTGATTCATTCCCCCATTTCATTTTTTTTTTTTTTTAAATAAAGATACTGCAATAGGATTTCACATTTTTTTTGCAAGTGGGTAAAATTTGAACTGGTGGTCGCAAATATTTTGAAAAATTAGAAACTTGATGTTTAGTATCAGACGCAATTTATCTTTATCCTACATGTTGTGCTTTTACGTGATCTTAATTAGTTGCGATATATTTCCAACAACTTCTTGTTGAAAACAAATACAAAGGATCCACAACCGATTAACAGTAACCGCCTTTGAATAACTTAAAAAAAAATATAATCACCGTGTCTCATTACTAGTACATAAAAATAGTGTACCAGTAATGAGAAACTCTTAATTACATAAAAAATAACCACACTTAAAAAAAAATCCCGATATTTCACAATGAACGTCAATGGATTTTACACGAAATAAAATTGATATTTGAAAAGGGGGTTTCGATAAAATTCACGCGAACTGAAATTTGATATTCGAAAATAGTCTTCGACGAAATTCGCACGTACAAAGTCAGGATCGAACAAAGGGGGAGGGGAGTGGAAAGGGACGAAGTCTTTATCGAGAGATCCGAACCACTGACTCGAGTTCCTAGATATTGTTTACGTGGCGACACAATGCCCTTTGGTGCGAACGCCGCAAAAGTTGACAACAAAAGTCCAATAAAGAACCTTTGAGAAATTCAAAAGTCGTGTCTAAAAAGAGATTAGTCCATTAGCTCCGAAGAAGCCAAACAATATGGCACAGACACCAGTCCCGAGATATATCTTGGATGTGCGTGTCGCACCGACTCACGAAAGCAAATCACAGGAAGTGTGGCTCAGTCACCACAAGCCCGTAATTTGTGCAATTGTCACTGGTTGATGCTCGAGCATGCTCGTACAGCGTCCTCCTCAGACCCAGTATCAACCCAGAGGAAGAAAAAAAAGTAAAGGTTGACCCTCATCAGCAATTTCGTCTAGCCTTGGCTTCTGATCTAGCAGTGTTGAACAACCGGTTTCATTTCCCTTTTCCTCCGATGAAAAATGGAACCAATTCCCCCGTTCCAGTTCCAACAGTAATTTAAAGGAACCTGGAACTTTTCCGTTCCTTTGATAAGAAGTAATCAAAAATATTTTGTGAAATATTAAATAACACGCTTGTAGATTGAATAAACGATCTATAAAAGTAGTCGTGGAACTGAAAAGTTACAAAAACTACATCACATCACATCTAAAAGACATATGTCGATTTGCGGACGGAAATCAAAAGCTTTCAACAGATTGAGTTCTTTAGCAATTTCTATTTGACGTCGCAAAATTTTTCACTTTGGGCAATTGTACTCGTAGAAAACTGAAAGTTATAGAAAAAAAAATTCTACAGAAAAAGAACCCCCGTTTAAGTTCCTCAAAAAAAAGGAACTAGTTTTCGTTCCTATAGAAATAAAAGGAACTCATAACTTCCTCAAAAAAGGAACCAGTTCCTACGAACGAAACTTTTCCGTTCCGTTCTTACCCAACACTACCACCGTATCACCGGCACCTTCGAATTGGGTATCGCATCTCAGTAGCAAACGCAGTACACGATCAAAACGCATAGTCAACACTGAATTTACTCTTCAAGTCAGATGACGTCATAAGATGAATATGAAAAGCTGTTGTGTACAGAGTATGTAAATTAGTTACGCTGGCCTGCGCTTTGGCTGTATCGGGAAAACACGACAAGAGTCCGAAAAAGACAGTAAACTAAATTCTTCGTAAACCTGCAGCAGCGGTAACTTAATTAAATGGTTTGTAAACAAAATGAAAAAATATGACGCCATTTCATCTACTGCCTTTAAATGGTGTCGCGTTTACAAATACCTAAAGATACGATACAAATCCATTTTTGAGTAAGCTTTAAAAAAATTAGGAACCACAGTAAAAGCACACGCACAAAAAACTAATTGCTTCCCAAATCGGTGATGACGTCACTGGATTCCGACGTTGAATTTTCTATTCGAAGTAACATTTTGCATGGAACAAAAAAAATCGGCCCATTAGCTAAATGGTGCGGAACTAACATTTTTATGAATTTACAGAAGAAGCATGACGTCATGTCGCTGGCCAAGAAGAAAAAAAAAGAAAAGAAATTCAGTAGCCCAGCCTTGCCTTCAGCAAAAATCGACAAAAATCGAGCGCAAGGAAAGGGAAACGCGTTCTTGAGTCACTCAAAATAATGAGTCAATCTTCTCACATGAGCAGGACGACGCGAAAATCACAGCCACGCCAATGTAGTACAAAATATCTACATTAAAAAAAACACATGCGTGTTCCCTCCAAACAAAAGCTGAATCACTCCCTATACTCTCGGGTCTCGGCGATTTGTTTCGGGTTCATTTGAGGTTCATCGACGCCTAAACTTTGATTTTGGATACGCAACGTGATGGGATAAAAAACAGTTTTTTTTAGCTCAGTGGTCAAACTCTGCCTTGCATTTCCGATAGCAAATGACGATTGCGTAGATAAGCTCCAGAATTTTTACTTATTGAAATGAAGAGTTAGTTATATAATTTCATAAAAATCAAGGTAGGCAAAATAATTTAAATTTAAAACAACGTACAATTTAATAAAAATGGAAAGAAGAAATGGAAAAAAAAATGTCATTGAATCCATTGAATTCGATGACCAAAAGAGCGATTTCACTAAAGCGAAGTGCGATATTGAACATTTATTAATTTGCCAATTTAGAAAGGGATATGCCGGTAAAAAAATTTAAATTACAATGAGGGCTTTAAACCTTCTTGGGCCATGTGGCTACCGTACCTGTACAACGAAAAAACAAATTAAATTTCCAATTTTAAAGGCTTGCTACGCATGTGCGGCTACAGAGATGACCTACAACGACAGGCACCGCAAACATCAAATCAAGATGACTTCTTGAGCAATTATTGACTTAAGGCGTGGGTAGGGGGTAGATGAGCGATGGATTGCGGGACAGATAACATAGTAGTGGGTGCGTTATTTGTAATGTCGCCTAAACCGATTCAAACTGATATACTTCCGACAACTGACTCGCACTTAATAATTTGTGTGCGTAATAATTTTCTCGTAATATTCAATTACGTTTTCTGGTCTGATTATGATACATGTGCCAATGATTGGCTACCTAGGGGCCCGGGCGAAAAATAACTCAAAGGGGCCCTGACTTCCCTGACCCAAAATCAAATTTTTTGGTGGGGTGGCCCAAGTCGGGTATGTTTTTTTAGGGGGAGGGGGGCGGAAACCTCCTGTACGAACTTAGTACGAATATCTGTACGTTATCGCCTGATAACGTTAAAAATGCCGACCTAGATCAGCAGCCTGGGCTAGGTCAAGTTATCCTAGGTAGCCTCCGGGAGCAGTAAATATTGTTGAAAATTGGACATATTCGTCCTTGACTGGTCTTTTGATCACCACCATAGGCCCCTCCGTAGCTATACAGGGGTACACATTGTACTGAAATTAGGGGCACATTGCCAGCAGTATCCCGGAGTGAAGCCACCAACCTGACTTCTCAATGTGTGAAGGAAACCAATATTCGCAAATACATAAAAATCGGTGGAGGCCATAATACACAAGGTCTTTATCGATCGTGCCGACCCACTTGATAGCAATTACCAAACAAACGTAGTCGCTAATTGTTACGTGTTGATACCAGCAGGTGTCATTAACCCAAAAAAACAATACACCTCGGTGGAGCGACAAAATATTTCTTGAATGAGATTGAGAGATAACGAGATCGTGCATTGGCAGTTACCAGCGGCGGCCGCTGAAAACCAAAGGGCCGCATGCTTCCACCCCCCCTCCCCTCCATTGCCCTCCCCCCATCCAA